>QWDQ01000033.1:0-284323 GCA_003868215.1 Pseudophaeomoniella oleicola
TCTCTCTGCCGTTTCCTAACCCACATGCTTTGCCTTACTTGCCTGCCTGCCCGTCTCCCTACAAGCCAGTCCCGTTCATATAACTACAAGTAATTAGATTTTTACTGGGACTTTAGCAATGACCCCCTTCCCTCCCTCCCAAAACTTCCATACCTACTACACCTACACTAATTACAGTATATACCTCTTCTCCCCTTGCCGAAATTCGCCCGTTTTGATTTGTTTGTAATTACTCTTAAAGAGAGGTTTTTTTTTTTTTTTTTTTTTTTCCCGGCAGGACTTTTGGATAGCTAGGTCCTCCTCTATATCTAATTATACGGGCCGCCAGCCGTTTTTATCCATTCCATCCATTCTCTATCTATCGAGCTATCTATATATCTCTCCATTCCACTATTAAGTTAGTTATTGACATTATTTTGGGGGGGCGTTGTTGGTTGATAAGAGGGTTTCTGCAAATGGGGCTGGCTGTAATCAAGTTCAGAGTGATTATTACGATAGACGGAGGTAGGCGTAAGGGAAGGGCTGGTAAGAGATAGAGATAGAAGAGGTTGTTGGGTTTATCGTATCTATTAACTTACTGGACATGGGTATGCATGTATCTAGGTAGTGTGGATATATGTACACAAGATATACGAGGATCCGACGACCCGAAGACCCGGATTTATGTACTATGGATCTATTCTATCTAGGTACCTAGGTAGGGAGGGACCTACCTAACTACTAATTACGGTTACAGCGCTGTAATCCTAGATAACTTAGCATCATCATCTCGACCATACGCATTCGTTCTCAAATCATTCTTTCTTCTTTTTTTTATCTCCGTTAATACTTCGTTTGAAAGTCCCTCCAGACGATAGATAATACCTACCTATCAGGCTTGTTGTTATTTATCTGTTTTGCCTGCTTTACTTGCTTTTGCTATGCTTTGCTTTGCCTGCCGCCCCACACATCAACAAACAATTAAAGATCTTTTTTGCCAGCCGGTGAAGAAAACATGGGAAAGGAAGATGGATCTTCAGATCGGCCCTGCCTGCCTGCCTGTTTATCTGTCTATCTGACTATCTGACAAGGGTTTCATTACGTGGGGGTATGTTGTTGTTGTCTGTGTTGAGATTGAAAAGACAAGGAGTGTGAGAGTAGGGTAGGTACATATGGGAAGCGCGTGATCTGCTCTAATTAGGTATGTATGTATTTATATTGGTGGTAGTGATCGTTGACTATAGGAGTTGGCTGGCAGAACGTTCAGGGTTTTAGTAGTTGGTCATGGTTTGACTACTACTG
The DNA here is from genome assembly GCA_003868215.1 of Pseudophaeomoniella oleicola. Lineage (NCBI taxonomy): Eukaryota > Fungi > Ascomycota > Eurotiomycetes > Phaeomoniellales > Phaeomoniellaceae > Pseudophaeomoniella > Pseudophaeomoniella oleicola. Next base: position 1,282 of record QWDQ01000033.1, read on the forward strand.
TACAGGTACGAAGGGGAATTTAGTGAGAGGAAGATATGTCGGGATTTCTGTCCCCTGCAGTGATGTACGTGAGAGAGGAAAGATGAGGAAATTGACTAGGGAGGCAGGGGACGAGTTTTGGTTTGTTCTCTTCGATTCGTAACTAGATACTATGTATCTACGCACGCAGGTCATCAACTTGACACTGAGATACAAGCAGATCCTTCCGGTGCTACAGATGTAGAGGAATAATGTGTGCGTAATTCATCAGACGTAAAAAGAAATTCAAGACCGAAATATCGTCGCCAATCGGGACTTCGTTGCAGTAAAGAGAAGAAGAAAGAACAGATTCTTGTACAGAAGATGTCTACATACCTAGGTATCTATGATATGCCCTCGCGCCTCAAAATGCTTATCAAAAAATAAAGTCAACAAATAGCTCGGAGATGACAGGTGAAGATCAAAAGTGCTGTCGTGTTCGGGTCTCGTCTGAAGACAAATCTATCCAGGCGAGAGGTTCGATAAGGAGAGAGAACGACGGCGAGACCGAAAACCGGGTCCGAGGGAGCCAAGATCCTTCCCCACTCGTAAGTCAGGGGACGTGCAGGGGACGTTTCATATATCAACGCTCCCAATAACGAGTTGACTTTTCTCCAGACTCCTCGGTTTAAACACGCATTCATAGTGTTCGGGGTGGCTGCTTAGTCCATTACTCAATCCAAGTGTCGGCCTGATTTCCTCCCCCTTTTCATTCCGGGGGCATTCGAGGTCCAAAGTCGCGAGCACTGTCGCAAGGAAAATGTATACTGTCCCCGACGCGAGGTATCGGCCGGGACAAGCACGGCGGCCGAACCCAAAATGGCCCTTGGGGTATGGTTCGCCACGCGCGTATCTGTCCGGATCGAATCTCTCCGGGTTTTGGTAGGCATTTGTGTCGTAGCACATTGCTCTTGCATTTGCGTATACGATGCTACCCGCGGGGATGGAGTACCCTTTGTAGGTATCATCTTTAATAGATTTATGGGGGACACCAACAGGGCTCAGAGGTGCTATTCGGAAGGTCTCTTGGATGATGTTGTTCAAGTAAGGGAGGTTCTCTTGGTCGTCAAAATCAGGAAGGCGGGCATGACCAACAACTCGGTCAATTTCTTCACGCGCCTTCTCTTTCACTGCAGGGTTCAGGAGGAGCTGCAGAATGGTGACCATGATGGTCGACCAGGTGGTGTTTCCGCCGGCGATAAAGATTGCACCAGCAGCTCCCTGAATGTCTACCGGATAAGGTTCTTGAGGCTGGCCCTTTTTGACGGATTCACGGTACCGTTCGAGATGGGTCTTCATGAAGGATGGTTCGGCATTCCCGGCTTCAATCTCTTTGATATTGCTGTTCCATGCTTCTGCGTGGATCTTGCGGATTGCCCAACCCCACTCTCTGGAGTGCTTGAGAGGCGCAGAGCGTGCAAGCCAGTTGGGGAGGTATGTGATGAAGGGAAAGTAGTCGCCGATTGTACTGGCAGGCGTACCACCCTGAGTAGTGGCAAAGTTGGCATCATCGGCCATCTTGATATACGGATCATCATCCTCATGGAGCCGAACTCCAAACCCAAGGCGCATGACTATTCCAGCAGTGGCTTTCCGGATGAGGAGCTCCCATTTCTGAGGACGATCTATAATGTCACGGACAGCCCGACGCATCTCCTCTGTTTGAACGCCCCGGTAGTTCTTGCATGCAGTTTGGGCAAATGTGCTCTGAATGAGTTTTCGATGCAGCTTGAAGCGTGGACCATTCTGAAGAAAGGTGAGCGTAACACCCCAGCCCATCACTTCGAACATGACAAATCGGGGACGGTCTTGATAGTTAGCACCTTTCTTGTCCATAAGCTCTTCCGCTGCTTCAACGCTATTGAGAACCACGATCGGTTGGCCGAAAACATTGAAGTAGAGGATGTCGGAATTGTATTGCTTTCCCCATTCGATATATTTGAACTGCGGGTTTTTATATGGTACTACTCGGAAATGACCAAGAATGGGTTCTCCTGGTGGTCCTGGAGGCAGTGGCAGTGGTAATCTTCGTGGACCGAAGCGTTTATATAACCTGTACAGCAGGGTAGCCAGGCCCAGAGTAAGCACGACCAGCTGCAACGGTGATACCATTTTGACAAGCAGAAGGGTCGGCGCTCGTGCTATGGTTGAGAAAGAAGCGAGACCAGGACCGAAGATGAAGAGTTCCAAAAGGAAAGAGAGGAAGAACTAGGAGACTAAGGAAAGATTTATAACACCCAATGGCCTTCCATAGCTGCAGCCTCCTGCTGGTGTGCTGGTGCACCTCTTGCACCACAATTGTGAGTGATTCCCAACATCCAACGACTAGTTGGCTATTGATAAGCCAACGACAGTAAATCCACAGCGGTGGGCATTCGATACACTGGACGGAGTAGACCTCACGATTGGGGGACGGAAGATTCTCCGCTCTTGAGCCCGTCACTTTGGTTAAGGTTGGCGAGATTGGCGGTCACTGAAGCCAAGGCGGCAAATCCTTGATCAGTGCTCTGCCGGCGGCAATGACTCGATTGCCCAGAGGGATCCTTGCGGCATCTCTTCGCATCATCCTTGACGACAGGCAAAAAGAATTGATCAAACAGACCAGGACAGTCCATTTCATTCCATTCCATCACCCGTACATACAGTATCAACTATCGGCCTGTCTTGTAGCGGGTACTGTTGCAATGCTTTATCGATACTCCTACTGTTCCCCCCGGTCAGTTTAGTTCGAGGTGATCTAATCTGTTCATGTCTTTGTCTGCCATATAATTGAGCTAAACTGATCTTCGGATGTCCATTCAAGGACCGGCCTGTTGCCAGCCCATAACTGGACCGATATCATGGTTCCTGATCAATCAACGAGAAGGGAAAAGGTAAAATATACTGCTAAATGCGTCGACAGTCCAGATTTCCCGAATGTGCCGAAAATGATAGTTGGGCGGGGGCTGCAGGCAAAGTAGGATCTACATCCTATCTAGGACACAATCGGTAGGTACAGATTAGATAGAAAGCAACGTAGTATCAGTTACAAACATAATGAATTCGAATACCTTGCCCGTTGAGTCGGTTGCACATGCATCAATTCGCCTTCCTCTAAAGATTTTATCAGATGTAACTCAACGTTGGCATCCCCTGGTCATATTCTACTAAGAACCACTCATTTAAACACAGAGCATTGCGCCTTCATCGCCTTTGTAAATTCGAGTACTACTTACCATCGTCAGCCCTTCGTCGTTGCTCTGCTGGTCCCTCAATTGTAACGCTTTCCCACGCATTGCCCACCCCCCGCTCCAACCTCCGATCATCAGCAACTCATCCTGCCTCACCCTCCAATGGCAACCGCCGCTCAAGCCTGGACAACTGAGCCCCGGGACAACGACCCATACGCATATCAAACTGGGTTTGGGAATCGCTTTGCGACAGAGGCCATTCCGGGGACTCTCCCACATGCTCAGAACACTCCTCAGAAATGCAGATATGATCTATACTCGGAGGTAATTCCTCTTGTTTTGCCCGGAAATCTACAGAGCTGACCCTGTACATAAGCAATTGAATGGTACTTCATTCGTTTCACCGCGAGGCTACCAGCAACATGCATGGTTCTACCGAATATTACCATCCGTCGCCCACCGACCACTACAGAAAGTACAGCTAAATCACAGGATTGTAGCGAACTTTTCGCTGTCGAATTCAAAAGTCCAGTTCTCTCCCAAGGAACTAGCATGGGATCCGTTCGAACTCCCTGCCGGACCAGAGTCGGTCGATTTCGTAGAAGGCATAAGAACGATAGGTGGCCATGGCGACCCCATCGCGAAGGAAGGATTGGCTATCAGCATATACGCAGCCAACGCTTCCATGGAGAGAAAGGCATTCTGCTCCAACGATGGGGACATGCTCATTTTACCCCAGCAAGGTCGACTGGACATTCAGACCGAAATGGGCAAGCTGATGGTCCGCCCCGGCGAACTGGTTGTTATACAGGCCGGTATTCGTTTTAAGGTATCTCTGCCAGATGGTCCAAGCAGGGGGTACATTCAGGAAATATTTGGCGCACACTACGAACTACCAGAACTTGGTGTTGTCGGTTCCAATGGCTGCGCGTTACCGCGGGACTTTGAATATCCTCTTGCACACTTCGAAGTGGACTCGTCTGCGTGGACGATAGTGTATAAGTTGGGAGGTGAATTGTTCGCTTGTCAGCAAGATCATACTCCCTTCGATATTGTCGCATGGCACGGGAATTACGCACCCTACAAGTACCAGCTCGAGCGATTCATCAACGTCGCTCATGTGGACAGGGATCAAAGTGATCCATCTTGTTATTGCGTCCTCACTGCGAAATCCAAGGTACCAGGCGTGGCTCTGACCGAGTTTCTCATTTTCACACCAAAGTGGATAGCCACGCAGCACACATTTCGTCCTCCTTACTACCACCGTAATATGGCCAGCGAGATCATGGGGATGGTGTACGGTGAGTGGAAAGGGACAGGACACGTTCTCGCCCCAGGAGGCTTGAGCTACGAACCAAGTTTCCTTCCTCATGGTGAAAGCCAGGAACGTTTCCTGGAGGCCACATCATGGGATCTCCAGCCGGAAAGAGTCTTAGAGAACACGATGGCGTTCATGATGCACGTCAACGGTCACTTGTCCATGACGGACTTCGCGTTGAATGGGTCAGGCAAATTGCATTGTAAGTTTCTCTCTGGAGGAGAGCTATGAGAGGCCTCACTGACCTTGACACAGTACCTCCAGCTGACATGTGGGACAACGTGCGACCGGGCTTCCTCAACCATCTTGAAGAGATCAATCAACAATTGACAGCAGCCGGACGGGCACTCTTAGACATTCGTGAGTTGCCCAACAAAAAGGCCAGTCTTTCAGATGCAATGGAACCTGTGGGCATACCCAACGATATCAACGGTCATGCCAATGGTCATACCAATGATCATGCTGATATCGATATGAACGGTCACACGAACGGGATTAATGGTCACGCATAAACGATTTGATTCTGATGTCCGGTTGTGATATTACAGTGCAATGCGATGAAAGGCAGTCCCTGCTAGGAATATTGCTTGTATATACCAAAATAATGCCCGAGCGTCACAAGCAGTGGCGTTGATATCATTGGACTCTCGCAAAATGAGTCAGCCTGGGAGTTTTCAGGGATGGGATTGAGAGCATCGAGTGCACTGCGGTGTATTCATTTCGTCTAGGCAGTCTCATTGTTCACAAAGGCATTCACACACAAAGTAGAAGATCTGGCAGGGTATGAGACCTCGTAAAGGAGTATACCTCGCTTGCTGTATACCCGAGGTTCACCTCGGTTATAGCCGATCATCCTTATCCGTTGGCTGTGATGGTTCCATCTGCTCCTTGATCGAATTATTCCGGTAACTCATCATTAATTAGGTATATAATACCACAGTAGACGGTGATCCAGCAAGCTTCAGGTACCTCATATCGATCGACACAGACACCTAAGGTACCTAATTAGGTATCTACCAAAGTGCATAGTAGATGCTTACCTTATCAACAATTTTCACCTTACCTTACCTCTGTAGAGGCAACTACTATTGATGGGCAGGTAGATCTATTATATCTACAAATCAATTTGACCTATCATCTCCGCATCGCACCGTAAAACGACACTGACTCAGATCGCTAAACTGATAGCGTGAATCGGTCAGCGGTAGGTAAGGTAGTATGTATGTCCTTGGGCTTGGACTTGGACTCTCTACTCGACTCGACTCGGCAGTGCTAACGATATCATGGTCCTTTTTCTCAAACGTATTTCCCCCAAGATTCGCTTTCCTCCGAGCCTCTCACTACAACTAAGTTACGTGGTACAACGTTATCAACACAAAGAGTCTCCCAGTCAAGGCCCACCGGCAGTCCTCATCCACTTTCTTATCCATTCAATTGCCCGCCCAATTTCACTTTCCAGCTTTACCGGCAAATTTCCCTCTTCTAACCCCATTATCCCATACCTATCTACCTACTACCTAGCGATAGGCACCTATCACCAATATTGGAATTCCACACTGGCAAACAATTCGATCCTGTATCAAATAGAAGAGGGTCTCGGAAATATCGAATCCCAGATCGCTCGCTTACTGTTCAACAACAGTAACGAATAGGATTGGTCGCTTATGCTGCTGATTCATCTGCCTGTCCAGGCAAGCGGCAAAAGACCTGCAAAAGCACGCTGGACTGCGCATTTGCCGACGGCAGCGCTGGTGCTGGGTCACCATCCGTCATCGCCCACCCAATTCCCATTATATTGCCAATGCCCGTAACACCGGCCATGACGAGCCACCGGCATAACCTGGCTCATCAACCACCCGAGGCACGTTGCTTACCCTTGTCGTCTGTACCTGGCATGGTACAGCCACAACCTCCGCCTGTTCACCAGCGCAGAACCGGTATCCCAAACGGCCCGGGAATGGTTCCTCAGACAGTGGATCCTCAGATGCCTTCGACCCAGCTGACTCCTCAGTCGTCTCATTTGGCTCAATTATCTCAGCAGTCAACGCCCCAATCCCAGTCGGGTCAACCCTCGCAACGTCAACAGGAAAGTGACGGCTCACCGAAACCCTTGATCAAACATCGCCGCGCCCCTGTTGCATGTCGGCGATGTCGTCGGCTGCGGAGCAAGTGCCAGCACAGCAGTGCGAAACCACCATGCGTCCCTTGTTACGAAGCAGGGCCACAGGCTGCCGCCGAGTGCTTTTTCCCTGCGCGGGGAGAACCAGACAAAGACAGAGAGTTTCGCAGGCGGCGTTTCAAAGCCTCAGAAAAGGCCCATGCTGGCGACCTCAATCGAAGTTCTGCCAGTATCATGACCTCGGCCGCCTCTGTCAATGGCAGCTTTGGCTCGAGCCCGGCGGCTTCGATGCCCGAGGACCGATGGGAGCTCCTCCCGCCTCTGGAAGAGGTGATCGAGGGATGCCGAGTCTTCTTCACATCCTATTTCCAGTTGGGCTTCCTGTCAAAGTCTATGTTCATTGAACGATTGCAAAAGGACAAAAGATCTGTCAGGCCATTCTTATTACTCGGTCTACTAGGCATCACGGCGCGGTTCGTGCCCAAGCTCGTGAAGCATTATGGCGGTCCAGTCCAAGCTACGCAGATAATGATTGAACGAGCACGAAGACTCGTCCCTGAGGAAATGTACGAGCCAACACTGGATCGAGTCCAAGGATTCTTCCTACTAGGTGTTGCCGAGTGGGGCAACGGCGACAAGGTTCCCAGCTCCATACACATGGGCCTCGCCGTACGGATGGCTGGCATCTTACGACTGCATCAAGAAGAAGCTTATGACATACCTAAGGGTGCGACAGCTGATGATATTGTCAACTCCGAGGTTGCACGGAGGACATTCTGGGTCATTATAAGCCAAGACTCTCTGCATTCAGGTGCAACAACCCCCGCGTCGTTTGCACTCAACGATATCACAGCGCTTTTGCCATGTGATGAAGGTGATTTTGCTTTCGGCATAGTCCCCAAAGAAAGGGCGGCCTTGAGCGGTACCATGGCTGCCAAATATGATGAGAGACTGGTATGGCTCCCCTCGAGGTCATTATTTGCTACCTTGATACAAGCCCACAGTCTATGGGGCCACTGTGCTCGATCGACATTGCGACAAAGGAATCAGGGCCCTCTAACAACACCGTGGCAGCCTTCCAGCCGATTCGCCGAATTAGCGTTTGCCCTTCAGCAGTGGGAGGAAAACATGCCGCAAAGACATCGGTGGTCCCTGTGGAATCTTCGCGGTTATCGCAGTGAAGCCCTCGACCTAGCCTATCTAGCCATCGTCATGGTAATTCGTCTAAGCAATATCGTCATTCGGCGTGTATATCTTGAGGAGATTATGAACGCGAAGACTGGTCAAACAAGTGACAATGCACCTCCCGGCTTCTGGGACCGGGTGTCCATAGAGCTATTCACCAATGTACTGGGGCTTCACGAACAAGTTGACGCTTTCTTTTCACTACGATCCCACGACGAAGGCTTCCCAGCAATGATAGTCTTCTGTGTGTACACCTGCGGTTCTCTAGCCTACTATCTCGCTAAGTGGCCGGCGTTGTGCCCACCGATGGCCACTCGTGCATCGACTGTCCTCGAACGGTCCATGGAGGTATTAAAGACTCTATCAGGCGCATGGCCACTTGCTATGAGGTGGCAACAGGCTCTGAACAAAGTCTCCCAGAGGCCTGCCGATAGCGACTCAACAGAAAACCTCAGCTCCCAAGGCCCACCTCCAGAACAATACGGGGAGATGCCTGTTCCAACGAGTAAGCCGGAAGACAAGAGACCTCCAACTCAAACATTGGCTTCGGCCTCCGCTAATCTCGACCTTCTGGTAAACGCCGCGGTGCAAAACGATAGGCAGGCACAAACCCCGACTCTTATGCCTCACCAAACACAACAGCAACAAGGCTACCTAAATTTCGACTACTCGAATTCGCATTTGATGTCACCATCTGCGTTCCCTATTGATGATTTCGAGACTGAACTGAACGCATTTATACAGGGAGGTGAAGCTGTGACGTTCTGGAATGGTGTAGGTTGAAATCACGGATGTAGGCGGCCATTGGGGCCTTACAATGATAGGCGTCAACAGTAAACCCTCGACCCCACGTGCAATCCGTAGGGCAGACACGGACGAGTCAACGGCACTGAATATTTGGCCTTCCTCTTTCAACCTGGACGAGCCATACCCTCGTGTACATTCGCGATAGTGCCATATATGGCTTAAGCAGTGAGCAGGCACGAGAACGGGCTTCGGGTACCAAAGCATCAAACTTGTCTACCGCCACCATCGGCGCATGATCTTACATCTCATCAATGCGAGCCACAAGCGTCGGTTGCGATCGAGACACCATTTAAGCAAAAATGGACCTTCGTGTTTAAATGGACTACGCCTACACGTGTTCGTCCCGTCAATGACGTTTCCATGCTGGGTCGGACCACATTGTTGAAAGTAAAGAATGAGGGCAATCGTCGAACGACGTCGAACGATTCGGCCGGCGTGACGAAGTACTTATTGCAATATTGTCTGTGATGTGAACAAGATCTATGAAATTCTTATCGGAATTGAACAGCAACTGTCTATACTATTTGATTGCAACGAGTGGGAGGCAGTGAGTACATTGAATCCAGCAAATGATGTATGCCTATATCTTTTTTAGATCCGCCTTCTAGTCGCGGTCGTGTGTTCTCTTTGGATGAAATTTTGAGCAGGAAAAGTTGGCGTGCCGCCATCGTCATTGAGGGGCTCACTTCCCGTCCCGTGCCTACTCCGCCGTATCGACAAGTCGATCTGGGAGAAAAGTGCACAGCAGAGCAGACTACAGAAAGATCATCCCCAACCAAGTGGTTTCGCATTCCAAACCATCTCAATCATGCTTTCCACCATGTCGGTAACCGTCGCCGTATGACCTCTGTTTATTTCACAGGATTCATAATCGTCAAATCAGGTGTGATGATCTAGTTTTGTACGCAAATGTGATTGTTGAGTGTGGCGTCGATTCTGAAAGCATGTACTACGTCGTATCCTGTTTCCGGCAGCCATATCCTCGAAGCAGCTGTCAAGCCAGTGAAACAATGGGATTCTCCCATCCTGCTTGATCTACCATCTTCCCGTCGAGCCGTCCTATGGGGTTTTGAATTGACCCATCTTGTACCTTACCAAAGCATGCGACTTCGTGTCTCATAAGGCCATGCACTAAACCGACCAATTCAGACGTCATTCAAATTCCGTGGCCCAAGCTCGAGACTCATATGGTAGATTCTTCAAAGGTCGTCTGTCCTTCTAACTTCCTTGTTATGTACATTTACTATTCTCGCTATATCTTTCTTATCTTTCTTGAAAGGACCGCGTCTTTGGTCTAGCAGAGTGCTAGCCCTCTCTCTGCTTCCTCCTACTCGTTGTCCATATCTTGCATATCGGTATGCCTTCATCCGCAGGTCCACGGCTGCCCTATTCCTCCCGAACGGAACGACATAGGCGCCCCGCAGATGAAGAAGGAAGATGGCCCGTGTTGCGAGGACATCTCGTAGCCACGAGTGGTGAATTCATGGGGACAATTATGTTTCTATGGTTTTCATTCGTATGCACACAGATGGCCGCAGCTCTTAGTCCCGAGATGACGATCGCCCGTGCAACGTATGTCAGTCTGGCTTTCGGGTTCTCGTTGCTGGTCCAGGCTTGGGCCTTTTTCAGAATCAGTGGAGGATTGTTCAATCCTGCCGTAAGTTTCTTGACTCCTCACGGCGCTGCAGCCAGAAAGGATGTTCTGGAGCAGAAACACTTGTCGCGAGATCCAGCGAATCGATCTTAGTTGCTGACTCCTACTGTCTCTGATTAGGTCGTCCTTGGAATGTGCATCTCAGGGGCCCTTCCGTGGGTCCGAGGAGCCTTTTTGGTTCCAGCACAACTTCTCGGTGGCATCATTGCAGCCGCTCTTGCCTCCTGCATGATCCCCGGTCCTATTGAATCCGTTAATACCACTCTGTCACCTGGGGTGTCCATTGCACAGGGAGTCTTCATCGAGATGTTCCTCACGGCGCAACTTATATTCGTCATCCTTATGTTAGCAGCGGAGAAACATCATGCTACTTTTATTGCACCGATAGGCATTGGACTGGCTCTCTTTGTGAGCATGATGGCAGGTAAGCAGTCTCCGACAATTCCTCATAGACGTTGAAGTCGTCTCTGCTGCCCAACATCCAACATTCGTGCCAATACTAATGTTTGTAGGCGTCAACTATACAGGAGCATCGTTGAACCCAGCGCGTTCACTTGGTCCCTCTGTCGCCGCAGCCTCATTCCCCGGATATCATTGGATCTACTGGGTTGGACCGGCGCTGGGCGCTCTTATATCAGCGTCATACTACCGTTTTGTAAAATGGACAAACTACGAAGAGGCGAATCCCGGCCAAGATGCTACGAGCGAAGCAGAAAAAAGCCGCAGCAGATGAGGTGTCGTCGTGCAAGGGTAATGGTCATGAACACCCTATGTTTATAATTGTGTAAATTTTCAGGGATGAGGGAAGCTGTAGGAGAGGACTCCGTGGGAGTATCAACACGCGCATCAACAGGAGCCGTCATGTATAACAATTAAAAGTGTGCTGATGTCTATGTCATGATATATGGCCGTTCGCAGTACACTGTACATACCAGTAGATCACCTTCAAAATCCATATAGTCAAGTCATTGTCGATCGGACAGCACTTCCCATGTGATTATATTCATGCGCTCTTATGACCGATTGATATCCTGTCGAGCCTCTCTGTTCTACTTGTCTGGTTGAGCACACTTGGTGAATCTGCCTCTAATGTTTATTACTTGTGGAGATTAGGTACTACGTACTACGTAGGCTTTTTAGGTGCTCCCCGCGCGATTGCAGGCGACCCCGTTAAAGCGCGTCATACTCGTGGCTTCGGTCCCTGGGAGACTGAGAAGTGCATGCGACCTGCATCTGAGACAGCATGTTTGTTGATCACCACAATCGGTCATAACAAAGCACCATTACTCACTCTCATGAAGATTATATTTCAACTCCGAGTATTGCGCACACTTGGCACGATTCTTAGTTGTCAGTCAAAGTGACCATGCCTCCTCCACGGGGAAGTACTCGTCGCAATGCCTCTAACAGCAAGTCGGCAACGGACACCACGTCCTCGTCGCTTGCCCCAACTCCATCCATTAGGAAGAGAAAAGTGAACCCGGACCTGAAAGATCGCGCCGAAGCATTTCTCGCAAGTGCCAATCCTCCCTCCAGATCGTCGACGGGTCCGGCGGCAAAGAGGCGCAAGGTCATGATCGAGAAACCGCCACCCAGGTCGCTGGCCAAGGGTGCTGAATTTGAACCCCCCAAGAACGTACCGGCGAGCTGGGCGGTATCCGAATCGTCCCAGGGCAGGTCATCTAAAAAAGAGGGCAAACCACCAGAAGAGAAGAGACTCAGGGTATTCAGGAAAGCGCCGCCTCGAAGCTACCTGCAAAAGCTAGAGCGAGCACAGACACAGCGCATGGTAGTTCTGAGTCGTAAGAGGATAGGCGAGCAAGCATTTCCCAGTGAAGAGATTGAACTTGTTGGTAGTACGGGTAATGTGTACAAAGGTTTGAGCAGACGTGTCCCTATGATGACAGCTTGAAACTAAGCGCATGCAGTCACCGTTGGCTTAGAGCCAAAGTGCACATGTCCGGACTATCTGAAGGGGAACCAATGCAAACATATCGTCTACTGCCTTGTCAACGTTCTCAAGGCTCCAGCGAATCTTCAATACCAACTTGCTTTTCTCTCCTCTGTATGTGGATCGAGCGCTCTGTCATAATCTATATCTAACTGAATGTAGGAGCTGCGGGAGATATTTGCCAAGGCACCCCCAATCCCTACTGAAACTGACTCAGCGGATGATACCTCTGGCAAGCGAAAGCCAGTTGACGGCGAATGTCCAATCTGTTACATGGATTTTGATGAGGCACACAATGAGATTGTCTGGTGTCGTGCTGCCTGCGGCAATAACATGCACAAGTAAGTTGTCGTATTACAAACGACAGGAGTGGCTTATGCTAAGATCGTTGCCAGGTCTTGTTTCGACCAATGGGTAGCCAGCCAACGTGGATCCGTGGTCAAATGTGTCTATTGGTGAGTGGTGCTCAACTAAACCGCTGCTGACGAGCAAGTCCTAACGGTGGCGCTCAACAGTCGAAGTCCCTGGCAATCGGATAACAACGACCTGAGCCAGGTTGCCCAGAAAGGTATTATAGGGGAGGACGGATATGTCAACGTTGCACATCTAACCGGCCAATCGACGGTCCGCGATGTGAGGACATACCATCAGCATTGGGTTCGGAGGAACTACTTCGGAATGGGATATTGAGTCTGTGACGCTTTGATAGCACAAGCGGATTCGAGGTCCAGCACTGGTGTCGGCGTTTACTGTGATAAAGGTCCGTGGTTAAGTATGAGTAGGCGCTGTGGGAATGATTTCATATGATCGCAGGGTCTGAGCTCTATATACAGCAGGTCTCACCTATGGCTTGGTTTCCTTGTTTCAGCTCGGCGCAAAAGGCAAAAGCGCTTAGATCTTCTTGGTTTGGGATATAATGAGGACTCCGAAGCAGATCGCTGTGTTCTTCCTATTTGCTCTGTTCTGATGAACACGGTGAGTGAGCACAGTAAACCTAGTATATAGCAGAGCTGACGTAGTAGTCAGTATAGTTGAAGTATTAGGCTGAGAATGGCTTGAAAGTGTACCATATTCTAGACTTTCGCGAAGACCGTGCAATAATGATACTGTATTACGAGGTCTCCGACTTTAGTAACCTTCCTTGATCTCTTACGCGAGTCAACAACCATGCCCAACATGGGGCGGAAAGAAAGACAAAAGGCCAGGGTGTATGCCAGTCGTCGTCGTCATGATCTAGAGCCTAACAAAATCAATGGTGCTTTTTCTGGCTCTCTGGCCCTGCTAGGATCTCTCGGTTCAAGTAATGGTTGTATCGGTTCAACGGGGCGATTTCATCTCACCACTGTGCCACCGTTTTCCTACAAACTGACTAGGTCACACACCATAATGTACATACTACGTAGTAACATTGTACAACGTAGTGAGTTTGTACACACACGCGCACACACACACGCGTGCTCTTCGTTGCTGCGCATCTTGCGGCTAACAATTCCTAGTGATTCTTATAATTGTCCAACTGCAGGTTCTCACATGGTTCCAAAAAATCCAACGTAAATTGTACGTCTACTGACCGACTGACGGCATGGTGGTCACATAAACAATGCCTGCAGGCTTTATAGAACTGTGTGCTAATTATTCATTCTGCAAGATGCACATGCTACGAAACGGCCCCTGCAGCACACACACACCTCTTCATCTTCATTCTTCTCAATGACATTTCCGGACTTCTGATGTCAAATGATGTTTGGTTCGTATACCTTTGATAGGTGGTTATATTATCGCTTGCGAAGCCTGCCGGTTTGTCCCCTTGTCTTACTATGTACATACATACCTACCTACTATGTAGGTAGTATGCTTGGTTTCCTGGACTAGTGGAAATCATTCTTTGCAGAAAGAAAGTAAATGGGATCTTTGTCCCAATTGCTCTTGCTAACAGTCTAATATATCTCACAATGCCGCTCTCATCCTGGTCCTAGTATGCATAGGCTACCTATATTACAGTACCATAGTATACTCTGTCTTTCCTCAGCTCGTCACGCGGCGGACCTGTTGCCTTTTCCGAACAGGATGCATAGCTCCAACTCGAGAGCACGAGAGGATTGCCCAACATGCGATCCATACTAGGACAGCCCATCGGGTATCCATTTCTTTGAATACGATACGCTACGTAGCATCTCGTTGCGTACGACCTACATATGCACGAACGGTCGATGTCGAATGGGGCCCAACCACCCTTCGCCTGATTGAGACACTGGCACAGCGATCTCAAGCTTTTAGTTTAGGCTCTTTTGCCGGTCAAGCAGCCGGGTGAGGGCGGGCACGCCGGCTAGCAGTTCCCCCCTCATACTGTGGAAGGTGTGCGAGACATGATATCGAAGCGTGGAGCAATCCATTCGCCACGAGAGATTTGGTGGCCCTCGGGCCCTCGATAAAGATGGGCCTTGTGGTTACTACCGAGCTACTACGTAGTACGTACTACGTAGTACTGCTTAGCATGGGGGTTTGGCTTTAGATAGCAGCACGGCAGGGTGGAAAAGGTCAGCCAAGCCAGCACCATCTCGCTCCAGAAAGGCGCGGGCCGACAGTAACCCTCTCTTTCCTTTATTGATGATAAGCGACCCATAGTCGGATCATGCCAATTTCGTTCTTGCACCCTGTGGTCACGGCGAAAAGGGACAAAGCAGGTGAACCATCAGCCATCTACTTCCCGAAAGCTCTTGGGCTCAGTCAAACGCCATGTTCATGACTCGCGGCGCTTCCATCATCCGAAACTCAGTCAGATTCTCAAATACTACTAAGTCGTTTAGTATGTCGAGACCTGGTATCCCTATGATTTCGTATGATTGCAGTGTATTATATGCTGTCGCACGAATCGTCAATTATTTTTCCACTACGTGCCTTAACACGCGAGGCGCCAAAGAACAGGACCAATGTTTTGTGTCATTGCGAGAGAGCGTTTACCTCCTCCGACCAGGGATCTGAGCACGTATAAGGATATTGGGCTACGCACATTATTGTGTGGTCACTGCCTACGGTTTAGTCGCCACAAATTGCAGACTTACCGCAGGACCATAATGTTGTAACGAGATAAACCATGGCAGAGGAGGAGGATAGAAAGTCATGATGATTGGGCATTCTGGATATCAGTTGTATCGACCAATTAGCATAATCACAGCTGTTGTCCAAGCGGCAACCCATCCACATTTCGCAAGCTTTTAGCGCCACTTCGCGAGGATAGTCGACCGCGTCTCCAGCAGAGGATCAATGCGCTGGGGCCGTCCGTCGAATAGTCCATGTCGAAATGCTGTAGGCGAGGAGTAGATCCAATGAAACCTCCACTTGGACAGAGCCAGCGCCTAAAATGCAACACCACCAATTCTCTACGCCGAAGCAACTCGCAAGTTAGGCGGCAAAAGTGCTGGAGCGCCTGCGCAAAAAGGCCGTGTCTCGCATATCAACGAAAATCGGGGCATCCACTTTGTCCATTTATCATGTCTCGTTTGTGCAGGCGTCAACAGAAAGCAGGCCGTCCTTCCTTTCGATTGGCCCAAGCGACCACTGTCGTGATCATCGACTTCGGCTGAACTTTGAACATCCAATAGCACGTCCAGCTTCGGTGTTCATTCCTGAAACGACCTTGATGTGCCCTTTCATGTTCGAAATGGGCTACGCGCTTAATGCATTAACGACCAGGAGGCGCTAAACGAACCTCCAATCCGAACAAGTTCACCATTTTCCTCCGATTCGCCAGTCATGTTGGTGTTTCTGCTTGAAGGGAAAATTTGCTGGCGGTAAGCATGCCGTGGGTGTGTACGAGGATAGAACATGACTCCTGCCACCGTAATCACTATGGTACGATCTGGCCGACGGCATCCAACAGAAGTTTGGACAGTTGAGTTTGAACACCCATGGAACCCCCGGTTCGCGCCCCACTCTCAATCAGAGCGACGTTTTCCCGCGAAAGGCGCCAGCCGGGACCTTGTTCGTGCAGCAATGCATGGCGGGAAGACCGCTAATGGAGCTTGTAGGCGAAGCGATAGAGGACCGGGGTCTACGCAGCAGTCACGGTGGCTACCAATGTCAGCGTGACCTGCCCACTCGCACGCCCTCCTCTCCTCACCAGGGCAGGGTTCCGTAACCTACAGTATTGCGCTATTACAGTAGATGTGCTGACCAGGCTGCCACAATTTGGCGACAGCCTTAGTGCCCCCATATCGATCCTTACCCAAGGCACACACTTGCTGAGCGTTTGATAGCCTCTTCCCTTCCGCAACTGCGGTCCGTCCATGGCTGGGCTGAGGTAAATGGATGCTTTACATCAACCACCATTCGGCGCGTAGTTGCCGTCTCTTCCCCTCCTTTCGTTCTTTCTGTGCTTGCAAGTGCTTCCCCCAGGTCGTCGATGTCCCGACTGGGAATCTGTGTGCTTCCTCCCTCTCGTCATTGACGAGTCTTATCCCTCGTTGTAATCTCTTCCTCCTGCATCCTCGTGGCTATCCGCCGCCCACGTTTCATATACATGCAGGTTGATCCCTCTGGAATCATCTATTCTTAGATTTCTCGTTGACCATCGTTACCCCTGTGTACCTGGACGTTTGGCACGCCTATCAGCTCGAAGCTGGACCTGTCCATCACACCTCATCTGGCAGCTCTCGACGATTCGTTTAGCCGCCTGATGTTGCGACAGCCCTAAGGGAGAAACACTTGGGTAGGCTCTTACAGCAAAGGGCCTCGTCGAGTATCTAGATCATTATCGACGTGATATTGGCGTTGGCAGTAAACCCAGTTAGTACGACAAGCACAACTACCCTAGTGAGCGTCGCATCTACAAAGTGGAAAGATTGCAGTACCCTCTAAGCTGGGCCTGATCCTAGGAACTTTCAACCCTGTCCTGCCAGAGGTCTTGCATCATAGGAAAAAGTGACGCTGAGTGCTGGGCGCAACACCAAGCGCTTTCGCTGAGCGGTCTCATCTAAAGACTCCTTTATTTCATGGCAACAATTGCTTCGCCGCCAGCCTCAGGCGGTTTCTCCAGTAATCCGCCGAGCATACATCGAGACCAGAGACTTTCGGTCTTCACAGCTATCAACGGTGCCTATGAGAGACATCCTGATAATTCAACGCACACGATGGGAGATACGATTACCGTCAAGACGGATAACCAGGTCAATTACCAGCATGGTCATAGGGGGAGCCGCCCGACACCGCCGCCTTCTAGGCAAGAAAATGCCTACGTAGAGTACAGGAACGGAACATCCATTCAGCAACAGCTTCCCTCCCCGACTGAGACGAGTGTCAACAGCATGAAGAGGAAGAGGTCGGTCTCAGAAGACCGCCATCTGACCCCGTCGTTATCTCATGCTCAAAGAGTTTCGCCGGGAGCTGTTCAACAGGACCAATATGATCAGCAAAGTTACCGGCAACATTCTATCCAGCGGATGCGTGAGATGCAATCTGATGGGGAACAGGAAGCCAACGTAGATGAATCTAAACTTCAGAGTGGGCATACGTCCAGGAATTCGCCTTCTACCGGCCAGCATGATCGATATGGTCCAAGCACACACTCGTTTCGAGAGCCGTCCTCAAGTGATTCCGAGCGCCCCAGCCATGGCTTCGCACAGCTCGGGGCTGGTCCCCATTGGCCGCGACCAATGTCTTATCCTACCATGTACCATGGGGATACTTCGCAGCGTACTGCTGAGAGTGCACCGCCTGATTCAGCGCAAGATTCGACTCCATCAGACCAAACCCAAGGTAATTGGAACTTCCCGTCGGGGAACTCAGAGCAAGGTGATGACATGGAGGGCAACTATGCGGATACCATACATTCTCAACTTGGTCCTAAACGGAAAAGGAATTTTAGCAACAGGACCAAGACTGGATGCATGACCTGCCGTAGGAGGAAGAAGAAATGTGACGAAGGTCATCCTTTCTGTAAGTCAAATACTCCTACCATTTGTATCACTTCTGACAGATGTAGGTCAAAATTGCTCCCGAGGCGGATTCAAATGTGAGGGATATAGCGGTCGTACGCCATGGCCAAAACCTAACAATACCAAGGCTCCGGTGCCTCTACAGTCCAAAGACGGACTTTCGGAACATCCACAAGATGCACCCTATGCACCAGGAGCTCAGCCACCTCCTATGCAGCAGACTCAGCTTCCCAGTTTGATGCCAAGTGGGGAAGTCCAACAACGTCCAATGGGCCCGGAAACCCATGAAGCAGTTCGCACCGGATATATCCCCAGCCCTGCAAGTGCCAACTCGAACACTCAGCCCACGTACTCGTGGCCTGCGAACGGGCATCCACCATATCACGGCGAACGACATGGGAAGGCCGAATATCGTGATCTACCTCCTCTGCATAACCCGAACCGGACGGAACCACCAAGAGACTACAGTGGGGTTCCTCCGATCAGCGAGATATCGCGAGCACCCCCGAGTGCCACACACGCTGCGCCTAGTGTACAATGGTCTACACAGAGCCCGTCAGATGCGCGAACACCGTACTCGGCCGCGCCGTCATCCGCGGCTGCACCACCACAGCTTGACACTCGCATGACCACGCATCCTTCCGTCAACCACGAAGCGCCGCACACGGCACCAACGCCTCTCCCACTCGGGGAAGAATCCGAAAAGGACAAGATGGTCCGTGGGCGTCTGTTCCGCTTCCAAGATCCTCTCCTACAAGACGAGCGCAGTCGTTGCCGGGAAGCTCTCTGGCGCCTCAACAATGCCGGCAATCCACAGTTTGGCATCAGTGAACGCGAGAAGCTCCGATTACTCCGACAGGTGGTCCAACCTCCTCCCCCTACCCCTGACATGCATGTGTCCTCACCTGCGCCTCGAATCAAGCCGCAAGGTTCGGTTGGACCCAACGCCCATGTCGAACTACCCTTTCGCTGCCACTATGGCTACAATATCAGCATCGGCGAGGATGCCTACATTGGTGAAAACTGTTTTATCCTGGATGCCTGCTCGGTGACCATCGGGGCCAAATCTTGGATCGGCTCCAACGTCACGATTCTGACCGCGATGGCACACACCGATCTCCAGCACCGACAAGGCGCGAACAGTTCATGGCAAGGCAAAGGTGTGGTGATCGAGGAGGACGTTTACATTGGCGCTGGCGCCATGATATATCCGGGCGTGAGACTGCAACGTGGTGCATTCGTGGAACCAGGCAGTGTGGTCAAGACGGACCAAAGTCAATACGGGTACTTGGGATATAAGCCAGTGTACCTCAGTCAGGCATAGGCGTGGGGGTGACCAGAATTTATTTTATATTTCCTATCTAAACCCTGTCTATTTCAATTTTCGAGCGTTGTCGGCGCAAAAAGCAATGAAGATGGTGCGAGCTGTTTGTTTGTCGGTCATGAATCATTGAACCACAAGGAGCGAGGAAAGGAGAGAACTAGCGAATGGCAACCCCAGGAAACGGAAGAGGGGGGAGAAGAAAATGAAATATGTCCCAGTCATTTCATTTCAAGTAACAGTGGCCGGACGGGGTGGTATTGGTGTTCTCATCACGCATGCTCGTATTTTCTATTTGTTCTATATTACCATGGCATATGTACCTATTCCTTTTTCCTTTTCTCGGGGCTATCCATACTCCTCCAGTACCATACGTAACTCAGTTATTACCTAGGTATCTACTCACTGCTGGACCCATTGTGTAAATACTTTGGATTTGAATGAGTATCCCTGAATGTGGTCTTTTTGTTTTCATCTCTTGTCATTGGGGAACTTCAATATTGCAGTCGGCAGGAAGATGTCAGTATCGAGATGCTTGGACATGTTGGGGAATGATTGCGCCATGTGGTTTTCTTGGGTGATTGTGGCTTGTTATTATGGTATCGATTGGAGGGTTGATTATCAGCTCACCCCAGCCACCTCACCTCACTCGCCAGTGACCCGGATGAACGGCATAACATAACATCAGAAGACTGGGAACAACTATGTGAATATAGAGCAATGAATACTAGTAGGTATGTAATTGAAGGAGGCAGGTAATTGAATTTATTGTACGATAATGTATGGGAGAAAAGAGAGAGGACTGGTAGCTACCGACTGAAGGGCTACTTATGCTTAGTAAACATTGCTTGGTGTTCGGTGATGTACGGTATCTTTCCATCTTTATCGATTGATACGATAATAACTAACTTGCAGGTAAATGAATTGCCATCATCACCATCCCTCTCTTCTCTCACCCTCAGCCCTTCACCTTACCAAGCACTTCCCTTCTGCTACTCACTCTTCCCTTTTCTTTTTCCTATATTGGATGCAGTAATTCTCTATCTTCTCTTGAGGGGGGAAAAGACAGAACCAACTTCTTTGAAACCCTATTTCTACTTTGATTCTGCGACTGGACTTTCGTCGGGGCTCTTTTGTTGCTTTTCCCACGCCCACTCTCCCGCATGCGGCAACAATTCCACCTTCTGTTTCACAATCTAATTGTTTGATCGGCAACGACCAGCCCGACCGTTTACGTTTTCGACGATACGTTCTTTCTACTATCTGGGTATATCGTAGATGATATACTGAGAACTTCTTATATTCGTGGTCAGTTATCTCATTTTGAAGGAAAATACAACAACGAAGATGGCTGCGGCAGCGGAGATGGTGATAGATGACCTGGATATGGAGTTGGAGTCGGTAGATGAATCCCAGATCATGGCCCCTCCAGCACATATCGCAGCGCGCATATACAAGAAGAACGTCGTCGACAGGCAGCGAAAGTCTTCCGCTGCGTCTTCGCGTAGGTCTTCGATTTCTTCACGACATTCTCACCAAGCTCTTCGGTCGCCGCGCGGCGGATCTCAAAGCAATCTCGTTGCTCAACATCTTCGCCGAGCTTCTATTATCGAGTCTCGAAAAGCGCGTCTCGCAGAGCGGGCTGCACATGCCGAGCAGGTCCGACTACGAGCGGCGCTTGCCAAGGCATCCCCTCGTGGAACACTTCGCGAGGAGAGAGCTGTAGCTGCGCAGGCTGCGAGAGAGAAGTTGCTTGCAGAGATTGCGGCAAGGTGTGAAGAGGAAGTCCGCCGCGCAAAACAAATTGCGGAGGAGAATAAGGAGAGGAAGGCTGCTGAACTGGCGAAGTTGCGTGAGGAGACTGCGCAGAAACACGCGGAAGCTGCAAAGCGCAGACTTGAGTATCAGCTATCATGTCGACGACCGCGGACGTCCAGTCTGCCACGTGTGGAGGAAAAGAAAATCGTGAAGGCGGATCTGAAGCAGATGAGCAAAGTTGCCGCTGCCAAAATGATTCAACGGCAGTGGAGAGCATACAACACGCTTCGCGTCATCAAGGGATATGAGGCGCTCGGACTGTCAGTCGCTAGTATCAAAAGAATGGAATTCGAGGATGTCGGAGGAATGCTCTCGACTGAACAGGTTCTAGTCGCTACTTCTCGCATCCTTGGCTTGTTCGATTTGCTGACACCGAGCGATGGAGGCATGAGCGACAGAGGCTCTGTCAGGATTTTCCTAAGCGCCTACCTCATTCACGGCCACCCAGACGGGGCACTTAGCTATGCTGGAACGGACATCCAGGAACAGGAGCTCTTGAGCAAGGCTGAAGAACTGCTGGTTGCTTTCGAAAAAGCGACCCACGTGACAGCCTCGACCGGAAAATTGTCATCCCACGAACATCTTCCTTTCTTATTCCACACCTTCACCTCCGCCTTTCATTCCTGGAAATCGCGAGATTCTACTTCTCTCATTGACGTCATGGTCAAGCAATTTGTCGAGCTTGACCTGATCTTGCAAACAGTCAAGGACGACAAGGCCGGTGGTGCTGCAGAGGAGTACAATGCAGCCATCAAGATGAACCAAATCCAGCTTCTTGCGAAGTTGAAAAGGTTTGCTGGGCATGACAAAGCACTGGACCTTGTCCGAACAGCCGTAAGAAAAGCTCGAAAACAACATGCTAAGGCAAGGAGGGCTCCTTCGCCGAACGATGTACCCCGAACCGCTGTTGACACTGACGAAAGTTCGCGCATTGAACACCCAGATCTACCCGTCGTTGATCCTAGGTCTGGGCCCTCGGTTAGTCTCGAGGATCAGAATGCTGTATGGATGCAGCAACTGCGTCAATCGATGACTCAGATTCCTTCCAATCGCGAAGTGTCGCATGAAATTTTGATCAACGGGTTTTACGAAGTGCAGCAACAACCATGGACTGAGTCCAGGAAAGCTTTCACGGACTCCATCAGGGTCGGTATGCGGCAAGTCCTTGAACAGGGTGGGGATCTGGCGGCCACAGGCTGGATTCGCTCCGTGGCGATCCTGATCCGGGAGAGACTTATGAATCTGATCTCGGAACGCCATCCTCTTCATGAGCGTATCGACAATTTCTTGGATATACGATTGATCGATCAATCCTGCCGGGCGGGATTGTTTTCGTACGATTCCTTCTTCGAAAACCTTTCTAAGATGCTAGCACAGCTTTGTTCTCCCGGACGAGATGAGGCGGTCAAGGCATTTGCCGAGAACCGCAACGGTGATGACAACATTGGTCGTCTCTTCAATTTGGTGGATATCCTCGATCTCATGAGCTTGGATCATATCAATTACGCTTTTAGAATGGCAGCGCCTACGGTTTTAGAATACGGATTAGAACACGAGACAGCGAATTTCGAGGCGGATCTATCGGCGGGTCGTCATACCCTGGATAAGGCGAAAGAGACCTGGAGACGATCAAGGTCTGCCTTGCTCGAGGACGGTCGATCTCGAGATCCGTCGGCGGCAGTACCGTCTGGGCAAGCAATCTATGTCAGGGGATTGACGGACTTGGTACTCTCGAACCGATCTTCGATTTCCGAATCCATTCCAGAAACACTACAGCTCGATCACAGTCGTCTGCAGTCACTGCGAGCAGTGTCATACAAGATCGCGGCCACCGCAGCGATTCTGCTCACAACCAAGATTCGTCTACGGCGCAACAGGGAGGTCACCTGGACTGCGGATGCAGATCGCATCATGTCTCTCGATTTCGCAGACCCAAAGCTCAACGCTCAGCGTATCATTTCCATCATCGAATCTTCTCACATCATGCCTGATTCCACACGGGAAGGCCTGCTGAGCTTTGTGGAACGTGTTTTGCCACCTGTTGCTGCTGCTGCTACATCTGCCGTCGTCGCTTTGGAACATCCTGAGACCACATGTCAAGAGGCTCATTTCACCTCTTCGGCGACTGCACTGGCATTTACAGAACCCTTGGCGCTCCATCTTCTCCGCACGCTTTATTCACATGTCTCGTCTCGTTTGTCGGCAACATCGACTGCAGAGAGGGTACGTGTGACGACATCTGCGGCGGAGAATCTGGCCAGAGCTGGAATGCCCGAGTTTGTTGCTGAGGTGTCGAAAATCGTCGATACGTTAGAACGTGTCAGGAGAGTTGATGTGGCGGCTCACGGTAGATGGTATGACGAAATCGCTACGCAGTTCTCGGATGCTTGAGGGGTGAGAACTTACAGGAGTATGGACATTGCATATCGGACAGATCTTTCTTCAAGGTTGTATTTACATGGACTTTTACGGCTTTTCTGTTCTTCCTTCTTCGTCTTAGATGATGACATTTTCATTGCATGCATTTTTTTCTATCTCTTCATGGCACGAGTATACATACAGAATACACATCTACCTCTGTTGGTCGAGGAGCGTGTTAACCTTAGCCTAGATGAAGCATCGGAAATACGACAATATGTCTTTTGTTGATCTTATGATCACATCAACCCCGTGCTGCTGCTGAGGTATATATAACCCACCATTCTCATATCCGTCGTGCCGATCGCCAGGTACGGTGTAAAGTTAAGTAGATAAAAGTAGTACCCTGCGTCACTGCGCTAACGAAACCCTTTCCTTCTTTAAATAAAAATTCGGATCTGGCTTCCGCCCCCGCTTGGCCTGCGTTATATATATTTTGCTGGTTCATGTATATGATCAAATCAATCCAATCCAATTCAAGGGGAAAGGGATAATTACGCACGCCACCTATCTATATATTTTTGACCAGAGAGAGAAAGAGAGAGAGAGAGAGAGAGAGAGAGAGTAAAAAAAAAGGGTGGAGAAAAATTGAGACGGAGTGAGTATACTGGATGGTACATACATAGGTACCTTATATACATACATACCGTACTCAGTCAAGAAGGGAGGTCCTTCTTCCCCTGTCGGAGTTGAGATCAGAAAGATCCCTACCTATACCTCTACCTCTACGGATTATATATAACCAGAACAGACAGACAGCGGTCGGTACCCCTCCCATACCTACCTTACCACCACCACTACCACCAAAAACCCCCATGTCCTCACCACCCTCTTCCCCCTCATCCTCATCCTCACCCTCACCATCAATTCTCCCCCTCCACCGCCACCCGTCCCTCTACCTCCACCTCTCGACCCCCAAGGGCCGCGGCGTGTTTTCCAGCACGAAAATCGCAAGGGGCGAAATCGTCGATGTTAGTCCTGTGCTTGTGATTGAGGACGAAGAGGAGAAAATGATGGTGGTGCAGCGGTCGAGGTTGGGGGGTTATACTTAGTAAGTGTTTTTTTTTTGTGGAACAGAAAGAATTTCCTTCCCTCTGTCTGGCGGGGGGGCGGGGGGAGGGAGGGGGGGATACTGGATGTGTAGAGGTGAAGAGGGTGGAAAACGGGTGCGGGGGCCGGGGCGTCGTCGGGCACTGGGAGTTCTGGTGAGTCTGGAGAGGATGATCGAATAGCTGTAGTAGGGTATAAGATGTCTCTCTGCCGGTCTAGGCGGAGGGTCATACATATACTTTCTGTGCAGCATTAGGAGACCACATACTGCAGTTTCAACTCCCGGTCCCGGTCCCAGTCCAAGTCCTGTCCCTCACCTCTACTCACCCGTACTCACGCTCCTGCCCTCTGCACTCGTGCACTCCTGCTCAAAGCGATCAACCGCACACCCCCCTTTCTCCTCCTTACCTTTTCTCCTCTCCCCCCTTCCCTGTCGTCTCTAATCACCAACACATCCGCTAACGCTCCCCTCCTCCTCCTCCTAGCAACTGGCCCCTCCCCACCCACACCTCCTCTTCCACCT
Organism: Pseudophaeomoniella oleicola; assembly: GCA_003868215.1. NCBI lineage: Eukaryota > Fungi > Ascomycota > Eurotiomycetes > Phaeomoniellales > Phaeomoniellaceae > Pseudophaeomoniella > Pseudophaeomoniella oleicola. The sequence goes on from QWDQ01000033.1 coordinate 26,567, forward strand.
CTCCCTCTCCCCATCCACACCCCCCTGCTCCCTCCCTGCCCCCTCAAGCCCTCCCCCTCGGCCTCGGCTCCCTCTTCAACCACTCCTCCGCGAACCAAAACGTCGTCTGGACCCGCGACATCGCGCGCCAATGCATCGTGTACCGAGCCGCGCGCGACATCGAGGCCGGCGAAGAGCTGTGTATCTCCTATGGGGATGTCAATCGGTTGTGGTTCAAGGATGCGGATGGTGAGGCGGGGAGGAAAGAGGAAGAGGAGGGGGAGCGGTTTTTGGAGAGGTTAGAGATTTGAAGAAGGGGGGCGGGGGGAAGAGTTGAGATGGATCAGCTTACCTATCTTTCATTCACTCGCTTACTCAATCACCACCTGACCGCCCCGGGCGCTCTACCGAAACAAAAAGATCTACGACGACGACTATCAATTATCAAAAAAAAAAAGATTCCAGCACCAGCAAGCACAACACCAACACCAACGACTTATCAACTCCCAAAACCTCGAAAACCCCCAACACTTGGACGATGCACCCGGAGAAGTAAGTCAGGCCTACTTGGTTGATATAACCAAAGTTATCAGTCAGGATCCGAACCGAAATGATTCAAGGTTAGGACAAGGGGAACCGTCCAATTAAGAAAGAAAGAGGAGGGGGAGGGAGGATTCTAAAGAAGAAAGACGAAAAAGGCAAAAAAAAGAAAAGGGAGGTTGATGTGATGGCTTTTAGAGTGAAGATGAATGGGAAAGGAAAAAAGGGGGAAATGCTAGTGGTTGGTGTTGAGTGGACGGGAAAGGGATGGAGTGAAGGAAGTCTTTGGCGTTCCGATTGAATGCGAGGCTATATGTATTGACATGTACTTTATTAGATCGTGTAAAATAGGTTGGGTTGTATACGATGTCGCCCATACAGGGATAGGAAAATGTCAAGCGTATGGTATAGAGGTGTCGAAATGGGGAGATATAGATCTATCGGCATCAATATGTTTCAGCTAGTATATCCAAGTACTATCATTTTGTGATGGGTATAGTTAATAAATGACACAAGTCCATCTCCGAAAAATGCTGAGAATGGAGCAACACTAAACTGAAGGCTCAGAAATCGTCGTGACGCCCTAATGAAACAAACATGGATCGTGTCTTTGAGTCAGTCACCATTCTCTATAAGGCCAGGACGACACCTGCAACAGCGATCACGGCTGCAATGGCACTTCCCATTTCGGCCACGCGACCTCGGGCAGCTCCTGACGAAGGTTGAGAGGAAGCGGATGCGGCGGATGGAGATGACACGCTTGCACTGCTTGTACTGCTGCTGCCGCTAGAGCTGTCACTTCCCGAGCTCGAAGATCCTGCCGAAGTCGTAGCGACGAGGCTCGTTGGGGTAGCAGTATTGCGACCGTTAGCACTGGTGACCGCGGTCATCGTGCAAGAGCACGAAGAGTTGTAAAAAGCCGTAGTGTAGAGGAATGCACCATCAGAGGAAGATGCGCTGGTAGTAGCCGCGGCGGAAGCTGTGTGTGAAGACTTGACAGTGGCCGACGACGACGAGGTCTTGCTGTGAGAAGCTGAAGAGGAAGAAGATGAGTATGCAGCTGTAAGAAAGGATGTTAGTGATCTGAACGGATTTCGTTGTTTAGGTGCAGTGAAGCATACCGACTTGCTTCCCAGCCGCCTGGCATGTATCGGAGAACACTTTCTGCGCTGCAGAGTTGAAACTCCCACAGACTGAGGCAATCTTGGATTGAACTTTCCGCGAGTTGCCACCACAGATGGTGCTTAAGTCTGATGGATCAGTTTGTGCGCTGATAGAGGTGTTAGCATTGGAAGTAGTCTAGATCATAAACAAGAACATACTTGACTGCACCTAAAAGACATGCGGGGGTATCTGCGAGAACGCGGGCCGAAAGAGAGAAAAGGGCAAAGAGAATAGTAGATTTGATTGCGACCATGTTGTTGATTATAAGACTTGGTGATTACTGAAGAGTTCGATTCCCGAGTAAGACGTATGTGGTATATGCGACGAGTCCGCGAAGTAGTAAATGGGGTATCACAAGGTTTGAACGAATGGGAAGCGGCGCGATGCCAATGAATGACTGAAGGTGAGGACGTGGTAGAGAGCGACAGTAACAGGCAAATATTGAAGGGTGATGGAAGAAAGAAACAGTTGAGATGAGTGAATGACTTGAGTGTTGTTGACAGGAGAAGAAGAGGCATCTAGAGCATAATCTTACTATTATGATACCGATGATTAAAGGGATGGATTAGCGCGAGATGTCCAACGAGATTGTGGGATGAACCAATCGAAACCACAGCGGCCGCCAAGGGCTGGGCCTTCAAATTCCCCGTTAGATGCCTTTGATGTAATTATTATTTGATTACCTGAAGTAGCCCTGGAAGCCCGCGTACCTGAAACTAAAGTCAACATGGTGGAAACGTCTCCATCTTAGCGCCCCGAATCCCCAGACAATACCCAAGATGACTACTAATTAACATGCCCGTCAATATTGATATGTACTTCATGCTCAACATGCCTGATTCTTTGGTTCTAGGAGTACTAATTGACTGTGTTCCGATACCGTACATCAGCCTCGAGTTAGGCATCGATTCCATCGACTTCCATATTGCAGGGATTGCAGGAAGCAGCAAAGGCGCCTTGCCAAATCGTCATTCTTAGTCTCGTCCATCTCGGTATCCATATCTCCAGACATCTTTTCAGCTTTAGTACCGTCGAGCCGTGTGATTCCTCGACATAGTTATAACGGCTGATCGTCTGTATATCAAGAGAGGATCTGCTGAAGCTCTATGTCCGTCAATCGTCTTCCAGTCTTATCGAAATATCGGGACTGGATCGCAATGATATTCTCCTTGCCAACTTTACTTGCCAGTGCTTTCACCATGGCCTCTGCTCTATCTGTCGTGCCGTTAACTGAGGCTTGGCCATTTGTAGGGTCAAGCAGAACCATCTGGATCGTTGAACCAGAAGCACCACTGCCGTTCTTTGCTTTTGATTCAGCTTGCCGAGCCAGACCAGCAGTCTTCTTGGCCTCGTTCACTTGTCTTTGCTCTTCCGTAAGCTCCTTGTCTCCATTACCCTTCTTCCCTCGGCCACCTTCGTTGTGGTTACTACTCTTACTACCATTACTCTTGTCGTCTTTGATATCATGCCCAGGGTTTCCTGCTGTGACACTCGCTGCTGCCGGTCCATTCTTGATCTCCTTGTAGTAAGCCTTGAGCTCGTCGACATCTCGAGTCATGATTTCTGCGATCTGCTTCCATGATTTGACTGGCGTTTCCGCTTTGAGTTCTCTGAGCTGTGTTGTTTCTGCCTCAGTGAATGTAGGCTTGTCCGTCTTTCCTGCACTCTTCTGTTCCGCTGCTTTCACAGCTGCTTTCTCTCCCTCGAGTTTCTCTGGCGCCACTTTTGCTCCGGACGATTTTTTCTAGCATCATATTAGCCTATCTCTGCCTAAAGAAGGAATACGGCGATAAGTGTTGCTTTCGGGAAGTGGAGAGCAACCCTCTAGAGATACTGTCTCGAATTGAAAGGTCGCAATGTTTACGAATATGATAAGATGAGAACGAGAAGATATGTCGTCGCTCACCTTCGGGGTATATGTTCTGAACGCTTCAGTGATAGAGATTGACCGCTTGACAATTGTACCATCCTTCCGGCGGAATCTTAGAGTGAAAGGCATCATGCTCCAGGGGTGAGCTCAGGAAGTGATACCGAATGGCAGGTCTCCCAAAGATTATGGTCAGATTGACGGCCGTCGATGGAGATATTACAGGTTATGAAAAGACGATGCATATTCAAGATCACATCTCAAGCAAGGAAACTGAAATCAAAATTGTCTACAGGCTGCTTCATGTTATTCAGCTCAAAGTAGGGACAGCCATACACTTCCATTCTGTCCCCTTTCAAGCTGAACTGGCACTTCATTGCTTCACTTGCAGGCATCATCAAGATAGACAAGCATATTTAAGTGAAGACTGGGCGAGATTGTGGTGAAGCTTTTTGTGCTGATGCCATGTGTTCCTACATCACGATTCGACAGCGGTCGGAGTTCTTGTAATACTGATAATCCACCCACACGTGAGTGAACATGCCGGTGACCATCACGCAGGATTTACCTCCGCACAGTCCGATCCGTTGGGGTCAAAATCCTATGTATGATAATAAAGGGTTGATGAAATGGTGTGTAAGATGCCTCGTTCTCTCCGTATCATTTATTTATTGATATATCATGTATTATTAGACTCAGATTGACCGAGTTCAGCTGCAAGGTACCCGAGAAAAGGGTCCCGGTTGAAGACGATTGGAGGTTGGAGGAGTAGAAGGCGCTGTCCCTGAACCGTTCAGCACCGTATTCATTTACTTAAATACGGCAGGGTCTGCTGATTGGGGGGTTGGATTGGGGTCTGGCACGTTCGGTCCAGGCGGCGAGGCGGCTCACCAGACCTACTACTACGTAGTACTACGTAGTACTACGGTACGTAGTAACTCGCTAGGTGCCTTGGGCGGCTTTTCTGTCACACCCCAAGATGGAGGAAAACGGTAACTAAAGCAGGAACTGGATTGGCGAACTGCGGTTATGTTACAGTCCTTATCGGAATCACACTAAACGGTAACACCTAACTGTACACACACTGACTGAACCTACATAACCCTGAAACGACACCCATCGCCAACAACACTTCGTCAAGCCAATTTGTACCTTCATTCTGACGAAACAAAACCCCTCGTTGTTCTTCCAAATTATTTATCCTAGAAGAGCTGGAGTCGACTCTCACCATTCGAATGCGCGCGAGAAACTTGGGCGTTGCAATCTGACGGCATTGCGTGCCTAACGACATTAGAACCCCCCTGTCACAAACTACCCTGTCTCTGACACCCAACATTTACTGCGAGTCGACAATAGACTTCGATATACGGCATAATTGCGAGACATAAGAGTACCTGCTCATGTATTTTCAATCCGCAAAAGTACACACTGCGCGTCATTGATCATGCTGGTCGCAATTGGATCACAACCATTTCCTCCCGCCTTCTGCGATTAGCAATACCAGCACCACTATTGTAATGAGCGAAACCCTCCTTTCGGCAGGGCCGAGAACCATCCTGCGCCCCGAAGACGCTGTTAGATTACCCAGACCGAACCGCGCCGACGACAGAGACAAGCCGAGGGCATCTAGCGAGGACACTCGAGGCCTGAGAAATCAAGCCACGACAGCAACTCTTCCTTCCAATGCAACGACATCGATAGGTCAGAGCGGGGAGGACATGACCTCATCAATTTCCTCGCTAAAGTCGTCCGTGGAAAGGCCTGATCCAGAACCGTTGTCGGCAGAGGAAACAATTGAGAAGACCCGCAGAGCCCTTGACGAGGGCCTCAAACTAAACCAGGACGCGCTTGCTGGCACTGAAGGCGTGACGGAAGCCGTACGGCCAAAGCTCACGATCGATCTTGGACATTCGAGAATTGCGAGGATACCAGAACCTGTCGTCGACCTGATAAGGGACGAAGTGGAGCGGTTGTCGCTGTCTCATAATCAGATATGGCATATACCTTACAGGTTCGAAGAGTGCGCACGACTGAAATATCTCAATGTCCGAGCAAACCATTTTCGAGAATTCCCTCGAGCGGTATGAGTTCCCCTGATGTGCACTATTTATGATACTGACGGAAGCAGGTTTACAAACTTCCTCTTCTTGAAATCCTCGATATCAGTCGCAACAAGCTGCGAAGAGTTCCAGAAGAGATCAAACAACTTACATCTCTACGAGTGCTGTCACTCATGAACAACCGAGTCGAGGACCTCCCTTCGACATTATGCGAAATGAACAAGTTACAGATTCTGAAAGTCAGCGAGAATCCACTTCGATTTCGACTTCAACGGGTTGTCAACCAGAAAGAGAGCGAGGCGAAGGAACAAGGGTTTGGGGAGACCGAGAGAGATTCGGCGATAACTCTCGAGATCAAGAGATTTTTGCAAGACGAGCGTAGAGGCCAAGCGTTGGTTACGCCCACACCAAGCGAGGCGGAATCGGGCGAAGACGCCACCGAAAGTGCTGTCGATACTCCGAAACCTCTCAAGCGCGTGCTGAGTAGTCGATTTCCTGTCATTCCCAGTGCGACCACGACGGGTCCAGGTGCGGAATCTCCTATCGACCTGTCCATCAAATCTCCCGGGCAGTCCAAGCCACCCCCAATACCTACGAAGTCACACTATCGCATTCAATCTGGTCAACAAACCAACATTCTGAGGAGACCCGGTGTCTCGCCTCTCTCGATTGGAAGTGAGCGCAACCGGAGCAACAGTGAGAGCGTACTACAAGCGACAGCGGTACCCAGGACCAGGCGTATGGCAATATTAAGACAGGAAAAGTCCGACCTTGATCCTGTGGAAGAGGGGCCTAGCAACCGATACAGTCACTTACGCGGATACTCCCACGCTTCTGCGTTACGGAACAAAATCGCGGAGTCTCCAGCGGAAAGCACAAGCTCTTCCGGGCCGGAAAGTCCGCACCCTGGTAGCGGTAGACGCATGGCCTTCGTCCGCAGGCTGTCAAGTCTACCGGAGCACAAAGACAGTAACGGCGACCAGGGTCCGCTGATTGAAGGAGCGAAGGGCATTCTGTATGCTCTCTTCCAGGTCCACCCCCGGCTGTCTGCCTTGATCGACGTCGCCAAAGCTGATGAACCTCGACGAAACAGTCTGGACATACTGTTTTACACAGCTAGAATCCACATTGAGCAGCTCAATGATGTTCTGGAGCATATTGGCACTCTTGACGAAGATGAGGATTATCGTCTTGACGTCGTACACTCGAATGTAAAGGCGGCCTGTGTCAGGTGTATCAAAAGTTATACCGCTCTTTGTGGTCAGCTCCAGCGATATGTACCCAAAATAATCTCGCGCAGTGATGTGAGGTACGTGCGGACGACGATGTTGTTGTTATACGGAAGTATTGTCGAAATCAAGAACGCCTGTATCAGCTTCGGCGTCGAGCTCAATCCGGGAGTCGGTAGAGTCGGGGAAGTCAAAGACATCGCTTCTGTATCTGCAGAGCAAACTCTTCGAGCCGTGAAACCAATTCAAGACAGATCGCGAAGTAGACCGGGGCTAAGGTACCGCAGTGACACAGCAATTCAACATCCTACATTGAATACAATGGTCAATGACGCCGCCAATATGCCTCATCAGAATCAGCCATATCTTTTATCGACGGGTATGACGGGAAGTACAGTCAATGGAACCGGCTACACCTCATCTACACTTGGCCCAAGTGCGTTCACAGGAACGACTCTAGGTAATAGAAGTCGGTCGAATTCTCGGGTAGCACCATCCTCACTCGCGTCTTCTGCAGCAAGCACGCCTCGCTCTGGAGACACCTTTGTCGTTCCCCCACCTGGGGCTTCTATGACCAAAATCAACTCATTGACTGGAGTATCAGAGGCCGAGGAGGACCGAGTGTTTGAGGAGATCTTCCGGTCTCTCACTCGGGCTTATGACGCTGCTGAACAGTCCCTTCCTGTCGCTATGAGACACTTTAAAAGATGCCTGGAGTCGGCAGAAGAGGGCCGTGCATCAAAAGAGGTTCGCGATATGTGGGCCAATCTTGTCTATCGATGTAAAGCTTGTAGGGAAGTGAGTGAGACCCTGCATTCCTTGCTCATCAATATGAAGGTCAAGGACCCTATCGCTGGCAGGAACCAACGAGAGTTTTGGGCCCTCTGCAAGAGTTTTATGCAGAGTTTTGTCGATCTAGCAATCGACATGCGAGATGCCAGGGGTTTGCAGATGCTGCCAACCGAAGCAATCATCGTGTTACGGCCTGTCCAGAAAGCAAGCAGAGAGGTCGGAAAACTGGTTGACGCGAGCCCGTGGGGGTTTCTGGCAGACAACAATGGGAATACGTCAACGCCATCGATGAATCAGTATGCTGGTGGGAACGTTTTTCTAAGCACAATCAACGGTGCATCCTTTCCACATTCAATGCATCAACCAAGCAATGGCGCGTCTCCCGTGTCAGTACCATTGCCTGCAACACCGCTCTCAGCAGCGCTAGGGCCCGCAGTGCAGGCCACTGTACCATCAACACCGGCTTCCGCCTACGGTGATCGGTTCTTTGCCGGCAACGTATTTGAACGAGCGGATACTTTGCTGAACATGTCTCATGCAGCAGGATTGCCACTGTATCCTCGGCGAGCATGAACGATGGAGTCATGGGAGATTACTGGACTATGATAGCGAACACGAAGTGACGTGGTCGCATTTAGGGGTGCCTAGAATTCTGTATAGAAGGAATACCCCCGCATTGGAAACGAATAATTGTTGGGTGGATAGGATTGGCGTATCAAGCTGGGTTGCCCTTGAATCTTGTATCTATTATAGCATGTCACGGTGTACATTACCACAGCTACTCGCAAGCAGTGCCTTGCCTGAATGACGGCTTCGAGTCTTGTAAAATTAACCTAACAGTCAGCTGGAAGAAGGAGGAGGATAGCTGCCACGAAAGAAGTCTATATGTAATGGATATACGATCTATCACGTGTAGCAACAAATCCAACAGTGTCTTGTGCGGAAGATATCAGTAGTGCTAGAGCCATGCCGATGTACAAGGCGACGTCCAGTGCAGAGACAAAACTCGAGGATATCCATAGTATTGAGTGAGGTTATGAGCCAAAGGAGGGCCTTTCGGTCCGGTTGATCTGCTCATTGTAATCCTCTATCGCGACATCAAGAGGATGATAGGTTTGATTTGATCAAATGTATCATATTGGATATTTTCGGCATGGTGAAGGTCTTCTGGTTGACGAGGGCGCTGTAGAGGTCCCGTTGTTTGTTCGGGTAGGATAATACAACTCCAACCAACCCACCCGTCAACGTTAATTAATTATTATTATTAACTTACTCCAAGAACCAAACAACTTCTGGAAAGCAACTGACCCAACGAGCCAAACCCTTCGACGGGCCCTGAGTTTATTCGATGCTCATTGATCAATAGACATCACCGCCTATCTCCCCGCTTCTTTCTTTCTTTCCTTCCTCTTGCTAATCTCCCTTTCGACTTCTTCATCTTTATCATCATCGCCTCGATCAAGGCATATATCTGCCAACATCTCCTGAACAATCTGTGGTGTCCTTGTCGTAGCAGACTTGCTTCACCGCATCGTTGCTTGCGGCAAATATAAACAACTTGGGTACATCTGCTACAGCAACTTGGCTCTGACCCAAATCTTGCATGCTTCCCAACCCACCTGGGATATCAGCTGCGAGCTAGACAACATGAACAGTTTGTTTGCGACACCGCCGATTCCTCCTCACTTCTACCAACATTCTCGACTTTCACCCACACGTTCAAGTGGGTTGCTCTTGGCTCAGAAAAACCACATACCAAAGCTAACCTCTGCTTCTACAGTGTCTTCTACACCCACCCAAAGCCGGAAAAGAAAGGCTTCTCCTTCAGACGACCAAGATGATTACATGTCTTCATCACCACCAAGGTCCCCATCAATTTCTTCTTCGAACTTGCCACCTCGCTCTATCAAGAAAGCTCGGCCCAATCTCTCTGGCCGCTCCCTATCCTTACCTCGTTTGCTTGAAACGCTCGATACCGACTCCTTACGCTCGGTCATATCCACCATCTGCTCCCGTCATCCAGAACTAGAACGAGAGGTCACTCAGCTTGCTCCTCGCCCATCCGTGGCTTCAACTTTAGAGGTGCTTCATCAATATCAACATAGACTGCGATCTTCCTTCCCGTTTGGCGGAAACCCCGGATCAGACTACGCATACAACCGCGTTCGTCCAGCACTGACGGCCTTGTTAGAAGCACTCAACGATTTTACACCTCAGTTCCTCCCGCCTGTCCAATCACAAACTTCCCTTTCACTATCCTATCTGGACGGCGTCACCCAGATTATACATGAATTACCAAACTGGGATCGTGCTAGCAATAACATCGCAAAGGAGAATGCATACGAAGAGATTGCACGAGCATGGGGCCTGGTTCTCAAAGAGGCGGGAAAGAGAGGTGCTGGGATTGGAGTGATCAATGATGGATGGGATGCAAAGATCAAAGGTCACAACGAACGCAGTGGAGGCAAGATGGGCGAAGCCGTTGAGGAAATGGGAAGATCTATTGGCTGGGCCGAGCGACAAAGCGATACTGATTCGGCTTCCGGTGCAACGAATGCTGCTATGAGCGAAAGAGAACTCGTGAGACAACAACTTTTCAGTGGTTCTTATGGTGCTCCTAATGGCATTAGGACAGGATTCTGGTGAAGTTGGAGCAACCAGTTTCCCTTACGGCCTCAAGTGCGAATAGATACCCCGACGCAGGCATGAGACAACAGCGATTGTCTGGCTACCCAGCGTTTTCTGACCTGCAATTGCAGGAAGCATTGCATCATCACGACCATCTCTTTCTTCTAATGACAACAAACACTGCATATTCGACGTTCCGGCCTCACTTGATTTCCAGAACAGAGGTCCAAACCACTGGCAAAGCAGTTTCGGAATATCCTCCTAGGACTTCGAAGTAGAGGGCTGGAGAAGTCTGAGCCATGGACCTACTTTCTGGTCTCTGCAATCTGATCTTGTCGGTTTGGTCACATCATACCCTCGTTACCAACAACGGATGTTGTTCTATTGCCTTTCTTTTCTATGGATATGGGTTTGCTTTTCTGATAGGGGGTCTGGAGGTTCCACAGCGTCCCAATTTCACGGTCTCGGAGTCCACATGTTGCAGGTGTTCGAATTCTTTTCTTTTTATTCCTATTCTGTCCTCTATTTGTAGATATTACACACTAGTCTTACTCTAGATCACGTCCTCCATTGGTCCAGTACACCTAGTGCTCGATCCTCGAAATGGCTGTCAAATAATCACGTTCTCTCAAGTCCCAATCAGCATCACCAATTCCTTGGTGAATAATTGTATTGCGACGAATAAGATGAGATCTCAATGTCTCTACAAAATACTGTACTTCGTCGATATCCATCTGATTCTTTCTTTCATCTCTGTCTCCTCTATTTCTTCTTTTTGCTTCCGGTCGGTGTAGAAGTCGGTCATGTGCGCAGGGTAATGTACCTAATCTGTGAGGACATGAAACAGCATAGACGATATTATATTATATATTATATGGAAATATAGTTATCAATCTATCCTAATTAATTACATCATTACATAGGTTAAGTTAGTATGCATCATCATATATATATATATATATATATAGGGGTAAGTATACTAAGTATGTGAAACAACAGCGGTACCTATATAATAAATACATATGTAGCTTAGGTAGGTAGGGAGGTTTTTGTGTGTCTGATGATACATGGATGACTGGAATGGTTTAGTATGTACATTGGTATATTCCAAGATTTGAGGGGGACATGGCCTCTTCTTTCTGGCGTGTCTATCCTGGTCGGTGGGATAGCGACGTGGGGTAGAGATCTGAGGAAGAAGGATGAGGTATTCGGTTCTTGGTTGGATGTTGGCACTTTTGCTTCAAGGCGTTGGTCCCCGTGGATTGATGGATACAGGTTTCATTTTGAGGGATCTGCTTCATCCTTCTGGGATTGACAGATGGAGGGGACGGCTGTGTGATAGTGGGGTCTGCTTGTGTCGGCGAGAAGGCGGCTAGGTCCCTCTCTAAGCCAAGGAGGGAGTTGGTATGATGTGGTGGTTGTAGAGGTAGAACCGAGTTGAGCAATTCATGTGCGTCAGTGAAGTCACTGCTTGTTGAAGGTAATAGGTAGTTGATTCCCCGACGGCTGCTGGGGTTTCTATTCGATGTCAACCGCCCACATGGAGAAATGCATCTATGGTGCAAGCCTTGAGAGAATGTCCCATGTGGTCCTAAAGGGTAGCTGCACTCATATTCCTTCTGCACCTTTGTATTGGAATGAGGGATCGCTGTATATGGGCTGCGAACCCACTCAGGCCATCCTGTCAACGAGGTCTAGGAAGTCAGGCTTGAGCACATAGTTGGCCATGTCACGCAGCTGCTGAGTAGAAGACCTTGAACCGAGACGTGTAGGAGTTTGGTAGGTCATTCCAACATTCTACTCTCCGAGAGCTTTTCGCCACCGCATCCTGAGTCCCTCAACACTGTTCAACTTTGGTCTGACATCAAGATAAAAGTTGAGGTTCCTGGTTCCATCTCTCCTCGCGCCTGTATCTTTGCCTTGGTAGAAATCAATGACATACTCGATTTGTTCTCCGTCGCAGCGTTCCACAATCCAATCGTGTCTGTCGAAAGGTGTCTGATACCCTCTGAATGCGTTCCATCTGGCTCGAGGAGTCAACGGTGTTCGGGGATCAAGTAACGAAACGTAAGACATTATGACCCCTGACGGTGTTTCGACGTCATACTCTGGCCCTGCTCCTGATCCTTTGAAACTCAGTAACTTGGGTGGGCAAGTTCTAGGGTTTGAGATCTGATCGCTCGGTTTAAGTGTTGAGTGTTTGCGTTCCCATTCTCGAATCTGACGCCATGATCGTTCGTTCACTGCATTATGAATCGGGATGATGGAGGACACGGTTTCTGCTAGATTTTCAGGGTTCGTGTTTGGGGTGTCGTGATTTTTCCGAACAACAGCCTGGAAGAACTGAGCTTCCGAGGGATATATCCAATTCCCCGAATGAGATGTCTCTGGTGCCCGAGTTTCCGCATTGGCCGAGCCTTCCGCAAGAGCCTTCGGAAAGGCGCGTGGTATCGAGGATATCTCCCTTTCTTGAGATAGAGCACCGCCTACGACGGCTGGAGACTTGATAGGTTTCTGCGAGATCGCATCCGAAGAACAGGCGGCTGTTGGCGAAGCAGCAAAAGGCGGAAGTGGTGGATGACTCTTGGATGATTTGCTTACTTCCGTCTGTGCTCCTTGGTGTTGCTGTAGCCAGACTGAACGTGCATTGTGGTCAACCGGGCAGGCATCTACGTTAGACTGTTCATGTCGCTGCGTTTGCGCTTGTTGCAACCATGCTGAACGAGCCTTGTGGTCGACAGGACAAGCGTCGGGAGAAGCGGATGATACATCAGGTTTGGGTTCAGCGCTCTCTGGTGAAGCCCAGAGAGAGAAAATTGGCATATTCGCCAGCAGGTATACTATTTTCAAGTCTCGAGAGAAGTCTGCATTAAATTCGTGAGTATTCGAATGCGCAATGAACCGTGCCGAACTTTTTTAGGGGCGCTTTATTGTACTACGCCTCGACGCATGGTCTTTCCTCTTCAGGGTCCTCGAATCATCGCGCCATTCGGGCACCTTCAACTTTAATGAGAATTTGGTGGGGCGGCAGTTCCTCGACGATCTTAAACGCTTTCACCGCCCACAAACAATGCGAGATTGCGACGAGCTTGCTCCCTCTCCTTTGCACTCGTTCTCTTCTCTGCGCCCGTCTAGGCTCTCCAATAGGTAATCAGGGACAACATGTCGGGGATAGGGAGCGAGAATGTCTATCGTGCTAGCACGACGGCACCAGTCAATATTGCAGTGATAAAGTGAGTTAGGTGGGAAAGGTCTTCTCGTCCCCAGATGGAGATCCGATTTCACTCGGCATTCTTATTACATGGGCTGCCATTGGACATCCACTGACATGCAGAACAGGTACTGGGGAAAACGGGATCCTAATCTGAATCTCCCTACGAATTCGTCACTTTCCGTAACTCTATCCCAACGCTCATTGCGAACTCATACAACTGCATCGTGCTCCCCTAAGTACGATGGGCCCGACTCGCTCTTGCTGAATGGGAAACCAGAAGCCATACAGTCATCGAAGCGCACTCTTGCATGTTTATCTCACTTGCGCCGACTGCGCGCAGAGCTCGAAGCATCGGACTCATCGCTTCTGAAGCTCTCAAGCTACACGTTACGTATCGTCTCTGAGAATAATTTCCCAACTGCAGCTGGATTGGCATCTTCGGCTGCGGGCTTCGCGGCCCTAGTCCGAGCTATTGCGAATCTGTACGAGCTACCTCAAAGTGCCACAGAGTTGTCTTTAATAGCTCGGCAAGGTAGTGGTTCAGCATGCCGGAGTCTCATGGGCGGTTATGTCGCATGGAGAGCTGGGTCGCAAGATGACGGCAGCGACAGTGTGGCAGACCAGGTAGCGCCTGCGTCGCACTGGCCCGAAATGAGGGCGCTTGTGCTTGTTGTAAGCGCGGCCAAGAAGGATGTGGCTAGTACCGAGGGCATGCAGACGACTGTCAAAACAAGCCCTTTGTTCCCCACTAGAGCGAAGGAAGTAGTGCCACTGGCAATGTCAAAGATGGAGAAGGCGATTCACGACCGCGATTTTTCTAGTTTTGCCGAGGTTACCATGAGAGACAGCAATAGCTTCCACGCGACGTGTCTTGATTCATGGCCGCCGATCCAGTACATGAATGACATTTCAAGGGCTGCGGTGAAACTGGTTGAGAACATAAATGCAAGAGCTGGCAAACTCATCTGTGCCTACACCTTTGATGCCGGCCCGAACGCTGTCATTTATTACCTCGAGGAGTCAACTGAGCTTGTTGCAGGCGTATTCCGCTCCTTGCTCTCTACGGCGGAGGGCTGGGAAGGAATATACGGGGACGCCATCAAGACCGCAAGCGACGTGCAGGCATTGGATCGAAGGGCCATTGCCCTGCTTAAGGAAGGCGTGACAAGGGTTATTTGCACCGGGGTTGGGGAAGGACCGGAGCAAATCGACACTCACCTCATCGATGGAGCGGGTAAAACTGCATAATCATGTGTTTAATATAGAAAAGAAGGTGACCTGCCACTTGACTACCTATTCTACGAGCTAAAGATACCCATAATCTCACTACCTCACAAGTGCCTTGGATTCTCTAGGACGAATATACAAAATGGATCCTTCTGATAAGCAACATTGGATAAAAGACGAGAGAGCATTCGCGCCGTATGGTTCGAAGTGCGTGTTTATTACAGCACAGTAGTTCGATTTCGACTTGTGGACCTTGCGGCCACACACCTAGCGCGTCCTGACTTCCGGACTCTACAGACACTTCTCCCCGATTACTTGCATATCTGTACGGAACAACTACGCGCTTCCATATCTGTGACGTAGAGGGTGGACGTTGTACAAAGCATAATAGGGTAACCTTGATGCTACCTCACTTGGACTGCAGCCTCTCAATCGTACTGTGCTGGCTTGGTCTCTAAGGTCACGACATCAACATCCTACGCTTGCGCCATAAAACAAGATGGAACCAGTCCTACCGCGTCATGACATAGGCGAGGTGTCGCGTGCTCTCTTGTTTGAGACAATGAATCAATCGGAATGACATCGACTGAAAGGCGGCATCAGAGGTTGAATGGGCTGCAAATATCTTCTGAGTTCGTGAAAGACCGTTCGCATATAAACAATAAACATAGCCTGCGCAGTTTGTCACCAATGAAACGCAGCAGGCGTCCCTGATATCATCGGGACCAGCAGCTCGCAAAGTATTCAGTAGATCTGGCCTTTCGAGCTGACCACGAACGACGGTATCAACGCTGGCCACTATCTGAAATACTATCTGTGGCTTATCATATAGGACGGTGTCTGTCTTTCGGTGCTTACTACGTAGTAAGATTAGGACAATCACCGCAGCATTCAGAATGGTGCCAAGGAGAAATATCGTTCTGGGGACCTAGTGCACTTGAAAACTTTTGGCGAGCTTGTCGAGATGCAATCAGCATCTGCTTCTCGAAAACTGCTAAGCTGGTTTCCTGTAGAAGCAGCTTTTGCTCCCACCGTTAGCTGAGCCATGAAGTGACCACTTCTGGTGGTGGCCTACGGTTGCGTCAACATCTCTGCAGCCACTGCCTGATGTCATTATGGTCACCATCGTCGTTGTCGCCATTGTCATTATGTCCGTTGTGGAACAGGGGCTTATCGACCGCAGATGATGCCGCAGATACCCAAGGAGATTCTTGTGCCATGATTGGGCGCTCATGATGCAGCAACAACGTTGAGGCCGTCTGACGGCTCCATCGGGTGATTGGTATTGGCAATGAACGTGGCTTCTAGACATAGATGTCATTATGCCTTACTGCCCACAGTTAGCACCGTGGAGAGGGAGTGTCCACTAGGGTTGACAGGCATTAGCTTTTCCAACGCACTGGGCCATAATTAGCGATGTCATATGATGGCATCAACCGCTGTAATACAAGAGCAACCATCGTATGCTCGAAGATGGCGGTCAATGCTCTTGGTGGAGAGGCGGGTCCAGATGATCATTAGATCGTCAGCGTCATCCATAGCCCGTCGCAGTGTCTCAGACCATATACGGAATGCTATCTGATCAAGGTGTCTTGCTGATTGATTAGTGCAGTCAACATAACGTTCAATACACGAGATCAACGTCATCTCCTGTAGCTGAAAGGAATAGTCGGACCATTGAAGGCTGAACGCGGCAGCCGTAGGGAGAAAAACTCCCAAATGCAACAATCCGCAAGGCCTGGACCGTGTGGACTAGTTGGAAGCTACGGCCACGTTTGCGAGGGACCACTAATGATGATGATCTGGATCTTACCTGTTTTTGGTCGTGTTTGCTATCGTCCTCCCTTATGATCTGACGGTCCATGACTCGTGGTCGGCGCCGCTGGCGACTTTGGAGCGTCTGGGGAAAATTACAGGCAGCAGAGCGCGGTAACCCATATTCCATGCCTCGACTAGGCTTCCCGCTCCTTGCGACTACGCCAACCCATTAATCAGACATCTGCGAAAAAACTACTTTTCGCATCACGTTGCAACAGATATACTACTAAAACATGTGCATCAACAGATTGGAGTTGGGCGGATGGATCATCCGGCAAATGGATATACTCCACATGATGAATGGGCACTCGCTGTGATAAAGTAGCCACAGGCTTATCAAAGACACCGAAAACGGTAATTCTCGAACCAGTTGCACATGAATCGAAGATTGTGGGCAACTTTTGAGCACCCATGCACGGATGAGATCAAAGAAGAGAAAACACTCGAGGCTTCTCGCTTTGATAAAGAGCAGCAATTTGGAGAGTGCCTCTGGCCATCAAGTGCCTTCTTTGAGAAGAGCGAGAAGTAGCCGCCAGGACTAACCTAAAAGCAAGGGTTTCTGATAACCTTGCCTGGAGAGTGCGTGGGGCTTAAGGGGTTATTGCGCTTGGATCTGATGGATTGTGGTTCCATAACACACAACGCTTTGGAAGCCCACTCAATCCGATGCCCGATCGCATCATGTGCTTCCCGAGATCTATGCAAAGTCTGGACACGTACAACGTCTAGGGCTATGGCCTCCGACCTCTTCCCCAACTTTGTTCTTACGTGGACCGAAGAGCCGAATGTTCTTGCGGTGGCCCCGATGCGGACTGTACGCCGTGATACTTTTGCGGGGGTTAAAAGTAAGCCATCGCCACTGGCTGAGTACCTTAGCAAGTAAGGGCTAGATCATTCCACACGTCCGATAACATGATCTGGACGCTATATGCCGGTTGTGTTACATTGTACAGCGCGCTTAATATGCCCGTCTTTTGGGTGCTGCAAGGATCAGACTTTGGAATGCACACGGTCTGTGATCCAAGGACTAGAAAATTTTGAACAAAGAGGGCATTGGGCACGTGGAAATCTCGGTACGTGCAGCAATGACTTCCTCGAAGAATTTAGCTGTGACGAGGTGGCGGCAATAAACATCTCACTCGTGAGAGTTTAGAGCCGACCGTTCTTCCGAAGCTATACCGCAACGTCCTTCGGGAGATGGTCAGAATTATGACATGGCCTCCTTCCCTTGGACGCTAATCCTCTATAACTTCCACATGCGGATGCGGACGATCCTTGATCTGGTCCTTCAATCACCCTTGCCAATACTTTCTACCTCTCTGGTAACATGCTCTTAGCCAATCATCGTCCGTTGAGCCGACTTTTCACGCAAGTGGCTTCAGGCTCAAGCCACATCCATCACGTCTCTTCATCTCCTCGGTTGATCTGTGAAACCTAGGTAAGCACATCCTTCAGGCTTGTGGAGTGATATCAAGGGAGGCCTTCTCCTGCTGATTTGAGCAACTCGTGGTTACGAATACGTAAGCTCTGACCTGGATTTGACCCTGCAGTTTGCCGCTTTCGGTACACAAGAAGCCCTGGGACCTTATCGGTAGAAGTCTGGACAATCTCTGGCGGCTAAACTCCAGTACGGTTGAACCCCGGTGGGTAAAAGCGATCGTTTGCTAGTGGATCTGAGCGTCGGGCTATACTTCTGACCACGAGCATGACGCTCTGGACTTTAAGCGTAGTCAGTCCATCATGAGCTCGAGACGAAGCGCGAGTATATATATAATGATCTCCTCGTCCACGACAAGGAATTCTTTGCTTCACCAAGCAGCTCATCTACTACTCTACAAGCAATCGGGTTTTCATTGATTCAATCCAACCGTCTCTTCAGATCGTTCTACTTTGACGAGCGAAGCACACTAAAAAAGGTTCACCTCGAGCCCGTCCGTCGAAGCGACAGCCTTAAGGAGCACATCTTCCAATCGCTCAACAAGTGACCAAAAGCCACGATGAACGCATTCCGAGCCATCTTGCCAATCCTCGCTGCAGCTGTGGTCGTGCAAGGCATGGCCGTTGACCTCGGTGCTCGCTCGCCACAGGAAGATACAGATTCTGCAGCCAGCGCTACCACAGTGTCCGGTGCTACCGCGTCTGCAACTGCCGGAACCCCTCTCACCAGGGATGCGACTCCCACCGTAACTGGGGCATATAACGACCCAACATTTATTTCAACAGTGCTTGCATCACACAACCAGTATCGCGCCCTCCATGGTGGAGCCCCGGTCACCTGGGACGTCAACAAAGCTGTCTATGCACAAACATACGCTGACAAATGCACCTTCGCACATTCAGGCGGTCCCTATGGCGAGAATCTTGCCATTGGTGGTTTCTCTGACCCAACCGATTATATTTGGATGTGGTACAATGAGCGCGGTGATTACGATAGTTACCCCGACCCAGATATGGACGACTTCGAGAATTGGGGTCACTTTACGCAAGTTGTCTGGAATGCAACCGCCAGCATTGGTTGTGGATTTTCTGAAACCTGCACCAACTTGGGTGACTACGGCCCGTACTTCTTGGTCTGTGAATACAACACCGGTAATGTCCTACCGGCCAGCACTTTCGCTCTCAACGTCCGCGAACCAAGTGGACCAATTCCAGACTCACCGCCTGATATGAATTAGGCTCCAAGCAGCCGATAGAAGGGGTGGACTTCGACGTACATAGCGATTTTTTTCCTTCTCAAACGCCACATTCCTTTACCTGTACATGAGTCAGAAGTTGTCTGTATATAGCTTTGCACATCGTTTAATGAGAGACGGCAGCTTTAGATCGATAGCATAGTTGAACATTGTGAATTGCAATACATCTTCACGTTTCAACTCCACCCACTACTTCCTCTCACATTCCTCTATCTCAAGGACCTTCCAGGAAAGAGTGACCTTGGCTTCTGCACGGAGGTGAGGTCAATTTTAGGCGCTAGCTGTCGATCTCGTTTCGATCGGAAAACGCGCTAACTATGTTGTACCACCAGCGCCAAAAGGGTATGTAGATCGTGACGATTACTTTCTTGCATATTCCAACTTCCCATCTTCTCAGTGGTTGCGGTACCATACAATCCGAAGGACCCTTTTACGATCCGAATAGTAATCAATACGTGGAGATACTGACGACCTGATTGAACCCATGCGTTTTCCCACGTATTCTGGTCTATCAATCTCCACCTGCTGGGGTTTTATCCCTCTCAACTTCCATTGGGATCTACTCCAAACCGGCTGTTTCCAATGGATTCATACTCCCACACTTCTAGTCAATTGCTTGCATCTCTGGAAGCCTGTACTGTCACTGGATTTCCTCTGCTCAGCGTCCTATGCTTCATAAATCCCTGGTTGCCCATGCCAAAGTTGCACATCTATCTGACATATTGTGTGCAATCGAACTGAAGCGACGTTTTGTTTGTGTACCTTACATGCAATGCTAAATGTACTTACGGCAATGGGGATCTGGGACCCGATATTCGCGGGGCGGGTATTCAGGAGTAATTGTGGTTGACTTCCAATGACGCACTCAGGAAGTAGGAACCTGTCGGTACTGGTATTCGACTTGCAGATATGCCGGCAACATCTCTGTCAGTATGAAGGACACATGGTCAGAGAAGATTCTACTTCCACGCTCAACAACCATGCAGGCAGCACTGTCAAACGTTTGAATAATGAACGAAGTGCTCTGGCACAAAATGACGCGTCTGCAAAATATTGACGAAGCTACAAGGAGCGGAGAAGAGCTGTTAAAGTCTCTAAGAGCACGCCGAGACGCTCTGCTGCAATCCGGCTGCATCGGGCCTCATGGATCTCTACTCGGCCACTTTCTAAGCTCGCATCAATCACGGAATTGATCAGTACGGCCGTACTCCCGAGAACCAGACAAGGTTCCTGATATGTACAAGGCTTGGGGAATTTGCCTGGAAAGTATTCTGTCCTCCAACGCCAGGCCGTCTCGGTGTACACCATAACTCTGGGAAACATATGGACGGCTTGGCTTTGGAGGAGCAGTCGAACTTGCCTGATAGCTCTGTGACTGCGGCATGCTTGGCTTTGTCGATGGCTCAGGCGGCAATGTTGGATAGAAGTATCTTCGATAGAAGTATCATGGCTTGCACAGTAAGGAATCGATTCTCGGTTCACGATGATGGCTACAAATGATCGATTCTGACAGACCTTCCTAGATTCCTTCGGAAGTTGCTTCCTAACGGCGAGGACGGAGAGAATCTGTTTCCCAGTGTCTCCATGAAAGAGAAGCTTATTATTTCTGTGAGGCTCTCCGTGCAAGACTTAACTGGAAACTTCCATTCATTTATCAGGCATTACTATGTAGGTTTCGGTTCCGGCGCGATGCCGCAGACGCCCATTGTCTCAGGAAACTGTGCCCAGAACCCCTACATTCAGCAACCTGAAACAAGGAATAGCCAAGGAAGAGGCGCTGACCCTCTCAAATGTCTTGCTCGGGGAGTGCAGCACAAGGTGGACTCTTATTAAGATTTTTGATAGATTGGCCACCGGATTCTCCATTGGGACACGAAGAGGTTAAGCAAGGATAGGAAGAGTGATCCTTACACAAGCATTCCATATACCTTCACACTAAACCATCGAAGGAATGATTAGAACGGAGGTAGTTTCAGATCCAGCACAATTGGACTAAAGAGGGCAGGATACGAAGACGAATTAGCTTTTGGGATCAAATGAAACCATCATAGACATGATATTCTATGGTTCAATTGCCGACCACGGGTCGCCATAATGGTCGATGTTGTGAAGATCAAATCGCAAATTCAAATTCCAAGGCGCAGCTTGACGAGACTTATGGCGATACAGGTATGACAGCCTACTTGTACTTTGAGGGATCAAGAGACGAGAGAGATCAAGGAGTATTGAGTAGTAACTTATCAAGATTAGGGATCAATAGAAAATGTTGGATCATTTGCGGAGAGGTTCGTTTATATAATTACTACCTACGTAACTTCGTAGATCTCGAATAAGCATATCTCCAATCGAGGAACAGATCTCTAGTGAATGACTTCCTTTGTGACTATCGTTCTCATTGTTTTCATCTGATCATCAGTGTCTATGTAATTATCGCTACTAGAATCATAGACTCGTCCAGAAAGAATTGGTATATAATACGTGCACTCCACAGGAAGGGTGACGTTTCTTAGAGAGAATCTGGTAAGGTACCCGTTCGATCCGATCCGAACTGCGCCAGAGCGTTGGCAACTACAAAGCACTTTCGCCACACGATTCCAATGTATCCTTTTTCATCACTCCCACACGTCGTGTAATCTTCCTCTATCTCCAATCAACCCTCAGCTATGGATCTCAATTCTGCAGCACTGATTCCACCCCTCTCCCATCCGCTTCGCTCCATCTCACCATCCAATCCCTCCCGCTTCCCCCCTTCCGGCTCTCGAACTGCGTCCCCAATGCAGCGCGGTCCTACGACAGGCTCCGCAACCCAGACGATCACACCTGGTCTTGGTGACAACGCGGAGGCAACAGTACCTGTAAGATTGCATCTAAGGGGGCAGGAGGTCGAGCTTGGTGGAGAACAGGACACAAGATCACGGAGACGCATCAGATGGGACGAGAATGTGATTGATAATGAAGGCATGGGCAAAAAGAGCTCAAAAGGTAGGACTGGCCCACCATCTTCCAGGAGCCTACAATACTTCGTTCCCGGCATGCGCCCATGGTCCTAGACCCGGAGACTAACGATCATCTAGTATGTTGCATCTACCACCCGCCCACTGCACCCGGCGAATCCTCTTCCGAATCCTCTGACTCCTCATCCTCCGACTCCGACTCATCCGACGTTGATGACGGCTCAGCTCGAATGGCTGGTGGAGGGCGGAGGCCCCCAAAACGCGGAGGTCGACGCCATAACCACGACCATGACCATGACCACGACCATGACCATGACCATGACCATGATCATGACCATGAACACGACGACGACCATGGCAGTGATAAAGGCAAGGGCAAGGCGAGATCTCCAAGTCCAAATGCCTACGAAAGACAACCCAGGATCAAAAAGCGGTAAATGGACGAAACAAGCAATATCACGAATTCATGCGATCTGGCGTGAGAAAAGAACAGAAAGCAACGAACTTCTCGACGAAAGAATTTATACCCTCGTTGTATCTATTTCTTAGCTATTATCTTTTCAGAAAAGTTCAGAGCTTGATTTCAGAGACTGGCATCATTCACAGTCGAGGGATTTCTGGAAGATAGTAGCAACGGACGAATGCATATATGAATGAAATCAATGGAATGGGATCAAAAATGGAATGAAGGATCAGATGAGGTCGTACGCATGTATGTACATTCTAGGGACATGACTGACAACGGCGTTTGAGCGGCGGGCGCATTACAAGCATCATCAAGGAATCTGGACTCGGCGTTTTTGCGCACGCATCTGTATATATGGACTCGGAGAGAAAAATACACATCAGATAAAACTACTTATGTAGGTCGGTACTAGGTAGGTAGCTACCCAACCTACTTTCCGGAAGGTACGCTTCCCAATCAATCCAATTTCAACTCGACTACCTACACCAGGGCTATCGTACCCAAACACCAACAAGACAGGAACACCCAGTTCTTCCACACCGCTTGAAAAAAGAACGAACGACAGAAAAAGAAAGAAAAAGAAACAAGGGCGTGTGTGTGTGGGTATTAATCAATCAATCATCAGAAACAAAAACAAGAAAAAAGGACAAAGATTCTAAAATTCCATTTCGCAAGGAAAGAAAAGTGTCATTATTATCCAAGTTAAACCCCCTTTCCCCTCCCCTTATAAAAAGAAAAAACAGAAAAGGTGGGGGCAGTCGTCGTCGTCGTCATCGTCGTCGTTGGTCATACCATCATGCTTCTTCTCCTAGAACCTGATACCGCTGCTGCGGCGCTGCTACTATCTCCTGATGATGAAGAAGTCCTACTACTGCTACCGTTACTCAGTGAGGAGTGGTGATGGTTGCTGCTTCTTATACCTGGACCGCTGCTGCCATGGCTGGTGGTAGTTGTCGAGGTGGTACTTGAATTGGCTTCATCGAAAGCCCTTTTCCGCGCCGTAGTTGTTAGACCTCCAGCTCTAGAGCTGCTGCTGGCGGCGGCGGAGGATGCTCTCGGTTCTCTGGTCGTTCTGGTCGAGGAGGCTGCGGATGGTGGACGGGAAGAAGAGGGGTTGGATGAGGTGAATATTGCCGTAGAGTGGCGGCGGGAGGGTTTGCGGGATATAGGTGCGGATTCGGATGTTGTTGGTTGGGTCGATGAAGAGGAGGTGGAGGCGGTGTGGATCATATCCGGCCCGTCTTCTGTGGCTGTTGAGCTGGGATGAGGGGATGAAGATGGTCCGTCGAACATGGATAGTTTCGCCATTGCGGATGCAGTCTCGGAGATGCTGTCGTGCTGGTCGGATGGAGTGTCATTGCTTGATGCAACGCGTCCAACCTTCATGCGGTTCGATTTCCCTGTAAGAGGGCTTCCTGGCTCTTGCGCTAACTCTGCCGATGCTGCTACCTCTTCCTCCGAAGCTGTTGGCAGGTTTTTCCAGTTCGAGGACGGATGGTCTGGCTTTTCCTTTTTGATAGTCACAGTCCTCAACGGCGGCATAGATCCCTCTTCCTGAAGCTCGACCGAGCTTTCACGTTTCGAGATTGACGACCTTGACTTGTCCGTTATGACAGCATCGACGAGCTCCTTTGTCGGTCTTCTCATTTTGTCTCTGAGGTTGGGCTCGGCGTAACTAACTTGAGCCCGAGCACGACGCGCGGTTCTCCCGGAGGCGTTGCTGACTATCTCTTCCAGAGACGCTGTTGTAAATGCCATTTCCGGCGTCGGTGGGACGGATGGTCTACCCGTTGAAGGGGCTTCGTTGGACATTGGTGAGAAGAGATCCATGGGAGCTGGAGCCGGGGTCTTCGGCTGACGAGAGTTCGACTGAGGCTGCATCTCCGGTTGCACTACTACCTTTTGCTCTAAGTCGTCACCCGTGTTGAGATCTAATGATAAATTTGGGACAGCCGTAGGTAGTAATTTTCGGTCTCGATTTCTGTCTTTGCTTTGCGTCGTCTTGTCGACTTCGTCCTTCAAAACAGATATCTTATCAGTCATAGCTGGTCTGCGTGGCTTGCTAGGGGAGTTCGCGCTCTCTGTTGCACATATTAGCATCATTTTCAGTCGTGAAACAAATGAAGATATAACGTACTTGCTCCCAATGGCCTGCGTGGAACCTCTTCGATTATATTGATGGGCCCATCAGCTTCCTTATTCGACTTCATTTTCGACTCCAACAACCGATTTTCTTGGCCAGTGCGAGATGATAGACGTTTGGTGACAGCTGACCTCCGCCTCGAATTGAATTCTGCTTCGGAGTTACTAGTGTCTGTCTCTCCCAGATCCGCATTCTCTGTAAGCTCTTCTTTTGATCGCTCCTCAAGTGCCATGTCCTCTAGCAGCGCGCTGGCTCTTCTCTTCCTCCTCCTCTCGAGATTGGAAGATAAGTCAACCATAACCATAGCATCACTGTCATCTCTTTCTTCAACGTGCGTTCGTGGTGGCGATTTGTCAAACTTGATAGGATCTGGTACGTCGAAATGTGCGACTGGTGGAGGGCCAAGGTCTGGCGAATCCGAGAGAGCTGTGTTCATTCCAATAACAGTGTTCAGACCATCACCGCTCAGCGTCCGCCTGGGAAATGCTTTATGTTCCATTATAGTGGGCAGTCGACCTTCCTGCGCTGCCAGAACCTGAGCTAAACTTTGTGTGTTTCTCCATTCTCGCTGCTCAGGTGATCGAGCTGCTTCACCGAGCAATGACTTTCTTGACTGAGACTTTTTGGGGGGTTTTGCCACGTCGCTGAGCCTTGAGACAAGGGAATTGACCTCCGAGAGCTTGTCTTCCAGCTCCGATTTCAGCTGTAGAACATCGTCCGATACCTTCGCGTTGGCGTCTTGTTTCTCCAGCTCATGCTTGAGGTTTATTGCTTGCTCTCGTAAAGCCATGTTTTCCGCCAATAGCCTTGTTATTTCGGACTCCAGGTTCCGTATCCGGAGCGACTGAGTCGAATTGCATCGTGCGATTTCTCTGTTCTGGCGTATAAATCGGCGTTTGACTTCGTGACTGTCAGCATGCTTAGGGGGGTTACAGGCGGTCAACAACACATACGAGCATCGAGTGACTCTGTTGGAGCTGGTGGCTCGTTGAGCCGTGCCATAGATACTTGCTAAAGCAATATACGTGGAAGATTCAGTTGCTGGCTTGTTCATCTGCCAAAGTGTTCTCGCATGCGATAGGGATATTGATTTCAGGTATGACAGAATTTCATAACAATGTTTTTTTTGCGAATAACAACAGTGTACTATTTCGGGTTTAGCCTCAAAAGATAAGCTGATTGGCGATGAACCCTTTTCCTCATCATCAACGCGGGTCATCCACATCCACCGTGTTAAATTACGTGTTTTTACTCTGGTCAAGTCACAGAACATCTGAATATAATCAAATTATATTGGAACCAATCCAAATTACACGATCGCAATCATGTCATACGCGCCTCGACCGACTGCGGTCTTCCCTTCAGCCGCAGGCACTGCCTCTGGGTTTCGCCAGCCAAGTGTCGGCTCTCAACAGTCACAGCAGTCAGCTGCGCTACAAGCCCGTATCGCGTCGAAGAAAGCCGAGCTTGAGAATCTTAGACAGTTGAGAGACCTCAGCGGTACATTGGCTGGGCAGATGTCGCAACTAGAAGAAAAGCTAGGGACACTGAGGGATGGTACAGAGGGTGAGCCTGCTATGTGAAAAGGTATGGAACCTATATTGACGACTATAGCTGTCGCAACGGTTATGGCGAATTGGGACCATGTGTTGAAAGCCATCAGTCTGGCATCTGGTGCGTGAACTCTGAAGATTGTCGCATTTGTGTTGACCAGCTGTCCAGTCAAAGCAGCGAAGATAGTCGATCCGACTGGCAATGATGAAAACGGGGAGACCACACAAGAACCAGAATTGCCCGCCACGCTCATCCGCGTGCCTGTGCAAGATGCCGAGAATGCAGCGCGGGCAACTCAGTCGCAAAATGAACCAAATCCAACTGATAATGGGGATTGAGAGACCGGCGATGCACTTGCGAATGACAATTCTCAAGACGAATCAAAGATAAGCAGCTAGTAGTTCACTACCATTGCATTGACAGGCCCTTTCTGAAATGCGCATCATGGGTCTGGCTGGAAGACCAACAATGTGCAAAGTTAAGGCGAAATTCGAACGTGCTCTCGAGCTGCCGAGTTTGCTTCGCTGCGGCAAAGAACCCGGTCTTCATACCACCACCGGCTGCATTGGAGAATCCAGCGATGGTGATTTCTGAATCATCTTCAAGCGACAATACTTATCGAGCACCCAATTCAAATGCCAATGAGCATACGACCACAAACACGTCGTAAGGGGCGATAGCTGGGCCTGTACTGTGGTCGAAGCTTGCTGTCTGTTGACGGTGGTGGATGCTGCTGTGCATCATAATAAGGCCGGTGGTGCAGAAAGCTCTATGCGGATTACACGAGCATCAATGCGATGCAAGGAGGGTGGTGCGTTACCGCGATATCAGAGAATAGAGCACACACCTGTGCCTAGCCTCAGTTTGGTAGAAGTAGTTCTCTTTTCTTCTTATAGATGACCTCTCGTTTCAACATTACGTGACCCATCAACTTGATAATAAAGAGAAACAATAGAAACAATTATCTGAAGCGTTGCAGGTACAGTGTAGACCTAGAGCCATCAGATGTCCGTAATACAGATCCGCCTAGGACGCCGTTAGTTGCCCCTGACAACGATCGCGACTAAGTAAAGTTCCGTCTGGGGAAAGGGTTCGGGAGTCTCATCATATCGTTAAATCATAGAATATCAACCCTTGCGTTTACCGTCTCAGAGTTCTAGGTCAATATCGCTTGTTTGCAGCATGACTACGACCTGTATCACACTTCACGACTCCGCAATTCTCCTACAATAAGATTGGGATTCGACTTGAGCTGCATCTTGGAGCTGCAGTCCTATTTCCTATTCTCCTTACACCATAAACACGCTCACTCACAACAATAACAATCCGTTGTCACCACGATGCCACCACGTATGACGCGCGCCGCTCTACGGGCGCAACAATTTCAAATTACGCAGGATGAAGGACATCAGACAAATAGCATCGCAGCAACCCTCCAAGACACTGAAGACACTCAGGACCTCGCTCATGACGATGCTATTCTAAGTGAGACATCCGGCAATAGCATCATCGGCTCACCAGTAGGAGACAAGATGCCGACGATATCAAGGTCCAAAGGTCAAAAATTGAAGAAGGTGTTGAAGGGTTTGTTCAACAACGAGGAGCAAAATGAGAAGACCGTTCAGCATCCTATCAACATGGCTATTGATGTACAAAGCTCACAAGGAAACACCTCGGCAAACGATTCAGAGACTCAGCATAGCACAAGCCTAGACATCACCTCTCCCACCGCGTCCAGCGAGACAGAGGCATCTGTCCTGCAAGAGGTGCCACCCTTGACGCATAGTCAGCATGACGTTGCAATTTCAGAGGCGCAGGAAACACTTCATGGACAGGTCGAGCCGTCTGAACATCTTGCGAGCTCGCTGCAAGACCCCAAGACATCCAAGTTTGATCCAGAACTCTACCGAAATCAGACAACCTCAGATCGTACCACGCTTGAAAGTCAAGACGATTCATTTGTCGGTTCTATCAAGACTCGTTCTCCGAGCAAGCATGATAGCTTCTCACCAGAACCAGAACGATCTCAATCGAATACGGATGGAGATTCTTTTGTAGACGAGATCCAAAGCAGATCTCCTGCCAAACCTGTATCTCGCATTGAAGATTCGGTTGAGGCAATGGACGCTCTCGAAGAAGCTTTGGAACTTGTCACGAAGGAGCTCCCAGATATCTCTGATGACGCGCTCGAGTCACCGACGTATCTCAAACGAGGCCCCCCAAAGCCTCAACCAAAGCCGGCTGCTCCAGGATCAGGTACTGTTGCTCAGAAGAGAAAGATTAGACCAAGTCCAGCGTCAGCCCAGCAGCAGGCAGCACCGTCCAAACCCCCAGTCCAAAAGAAGAACGCACAACAGAACAATCCGCCATCACTGTCGTTTTCGACGTCTCCGGCTAAGACAACCGCTCCTAAGCCAAAACTTCGGCCGGTCGATAAGTCGACACTCTCAACCAACAAGCCTGGGTTTGTTCCCGCCAAATCGACCAAAGCCCCTACCAAGTCTGGCTTTTCCCTTCCCGGAGAAGCTATAGCAGCTAAACTCAAAGCCCAACGAGAGGAACGTCAAAAGCGTGAAGAAGAAGCTGAGAAGCAAAAGAAGGTATTCAAGGCCCGACCTGCTCCTCGTTTCAGTACAGTTCAGACACTTCCAGTTCGTGGCACGACCACCAGCAAAGCTCGGCAAAGCATCATGATCAATGGCGGTGCCACCAAAGAGAATGAGGTACCAGTCCGTAAATCTTCCAGACCCAGCACGGCGGATCCGTCCATCAAGAAACGGCAATCGACCTTGACCGGAGCTCCTACTACTACCAAGTTTGCGACCCTCCGACCAACAGCAAATTCTTCCCGTCCGCGTTCCACCATCCTGCCTTCCTCTACATCTCCTACCTTCTTAACCCCCAACCTCTTTCCCAAACGCACTCTCTCCACAACAGCAGTTTCAGGCGCAGCTCCTCCCGCCGCCGCCGCGGGTAACTCCTCGATCACAGCATCAGATCTGGCAACTCAACGCGCCAAAGCACGTCAAGCTTACAGCAGAACCAAAGCGTTGAAGGAGCAAACGGAGAAGGAGAAGAGGGAGAAGGAAGATGCGGCGAAGAAAGCGAGGGTCGCAGCGGCGGAGAGGGGGAGACAGGCGAGCAGGGAATGGGCGGAGAAGATGAAGAGGAAGCAACAACAACAGCAGCAACAGCCGCAGCAGGGTGTCGTCGCAAATGACAGTGGGGATATTGCTCCCGGTACAGGTGCTGCTACGTCCATCGCAACGTAGATAGTATAGGTAGTTACAGCTACATGGCTACTTTTCTCTCACATTCGCCAAAGGGTAGCAAATAAACTCGATGGACCGATCTTTAGCTGTTTAGGTAACTTACACAATTTAGTTAGTTGACCAAAGGGTAGTAGACTGACCGACCGAACCAACCAACCAATGATCATGCTAATTATCAACCATTAATTTCTGGGGTGGTGTTTTTCTTCTTCCCATTTCCACCCAGCTTCTCTTTCTCCTCTTCCTCTTCCTCGATCGAATAATCCGATTTTTTTACCAAGTTATTATAACTTACCTACCTGTCTGTCTGTCAGTTTGTGTAATATTATGTATGTATGGTCTTCCCGTCTTCCCAATTCTCGATTCTCGATTTTGAATCTGTTCTTGTCTATCTTACCTACGTAGGTAAGGTAGGTAGGTAGCTTACTTATGTAGTAATTACTTGTGACTTAATGAATCGCTGTGAAATTCTGTAATTAGTTGTTGTTGTTGTTGTTGTTGTTGTTGTTGCTTTTTGGTATCGAAATAGATTAGACTAGGCCGGATCAGATCGGATCGGATATCCAGTGAGAGAGAGAGAGAGAGAGAGAGAGATGTATGTTGCATTTGGTAGGCAAGTTAAAAGTATTTTGGTAACTACCCATTGGTAAGGTAGGTAGACTAGGTAGGTAGTTAAGGACCTATGTATGTACTTTTAGGTAGATAGTTATATACATATATACAAAGTGCATATAACCTGGGGGGTATGAGCTGTGGCTGGTTGACTTATTATATCTCAAGATCAAGATATTCGTTCAAGAATTCGTATGGAAGAGATGATGGATGATAGGGTTAGTAGGGATGGAGGGGCAGGAGACCTCATCAGGTGGCCGAAATTGTTGCAGGCGAGATTGATTCATTTCATTCATCCATCGTTGTATCGTAAAAGCGTGTGTGTCCGTGCTTGTTGTCATACAGGATACGTGAGTTTGCCGGGTTCCGGAACAGGGGGAAAGGATCCGTCCAGGACCAGAGAATGAGAAGTTGACGGTGGCCTCTCTTTCTTTCAGCATTACGTGAGTGCCTGTTTGCTGGGTGTGAAACGAGTGACGCTGATTGTGGACTTGAAGATAGACGGACAAGTCTCATTGACATGTCTGTCAGGAGGGTATCATCTGGAGTTTCATAATTTGTCTCGATTGTCGACACCATGATCATACATCTTGTTGTTACAAATTCAAAGGTAAATTCCTGGCGTGTCGAAGGTGTGATACGTCGTGACGCTCAAGTTTCAACGTGTATGCGTTCCGTGGCTCCATCAGAGCCTTCCTAGCTTTCTGATCTCAATCCAAGGCCATCAAATTTCGGTCATACTGAGACTAAGAAATGCTGGCTGCACTCAGATAGTCGTCTCTGAGCAAGTTTTCGTTACCATCGATCTCATACAAGAGTCATTTCAGTCTGAAGGCCGATTTCCTGCATCAGGAGCAACAGCAGGGTTCAAAAAGTAGTCCAGCTCACTCGGGCCGCCTTGGCTTTGTTCATTCTGAGCGAGTTCTTCCAACAATTTCAGGAAAGGATCACCGTCAGAAGCTGGTGTCAATTGCGCACCGCTCCCAGATTGGCTATTGGTATCGATCGCTGTCATGTCGTGGTCGAGTGGATCCTCGGGATGATACCGTACTAGTCGGTTAGAACCAGATGGATAGGTGCCACCAGTAAGCGCATTTGCGTTAGCATACGTGGCCATGTCCTCAAGCGTTACTGGAGAGTAAGGAATGACGAACGGGGAGGCTGCGTCAGGAACCTCATGGGTTGCACCCTTCAGCGGTGTAGGGAATGGAAGAGATGTGGGGAATGTGAATGGTGATCCGAAGGCTGCCGGGTCAGGTGCGTGATGCTTGGATTGTGAATGTTGGCTCGACATGTTTGTCACTGGTCTTATGGGTGTTTGTGCCGGTGTTAGCGCTGTAAAATGTTGCTGACCCGAGCCGAACATTGTTTCCACCGGATGCTGCTGTGAAGTTGTCATCTGACTGGGACGACGTTGGCCCATCGCAGGTCGAACAGCCTGGTTAGGCACGGTCTCCTGGATGCTGACTTGATGTGAGGACCACATGCTATATTTTCATTAGTTGCGAGGTTAAGGAAGTCCAGGAACCACGAACATACCTGCTTACTGTGTAATCCTCTTCAATGATATCCTTGAATGATACGTGAGAGCCCTCAAAATTATAGCCTGGGTATCTGTCGAAGAAATCTTCTAGATAGACGGGTGAGAACTGTACTTGGGACTCTTGAGACTTCACCAATTGTGCATGACAAGCGGTGATGGTCTCCAGTGTTCTCTTCTGGTGTGCAACTCCAGCCCATATGGAGCTCAACATCGTCAGCTGTTCATACTCTTTCTGTAGGTAATGGCTAGACATGGCGAAGACCTCTCCAGCTTGACCCTGATAATGATGACCATGGACATGGACAGAAGCTGCTGTACATATACAGTAACCAACAAACGCAGGCCATTCCATGCAAACGTCTCGTCGACCTAATTCGACCAATTCTGCGGTCAAATTTGCATGAAGGAAACACTGATTCGTCGCTTCGATCTGCCATGACTGGTGTTGGCCCGTACCTCTGAGCTCATTCAGGTTGACCGGTAAGAAGTTTCGGTAGGTTAAGATGTGTATTAGATGGTACACGAGCTTGCTGAGGAATAGTGTCGTACTATCAGGATGGCCGAAAAGGCTCTCGACGGACGCGAAGCAATTCTGGGTACTCGCTGCCCATATGTTTAGTTCACTCCGGATTTTTGACAAAGTTGAGCTTGTATGCCATGGAAAATGATGATCTCCGGCGACACCGCCTCCGGCAAGGTAATGGTTTGTCATGCCCAAGATACGTACAACGTCGATGAGCAGAGTAATCGCTCCCTGTTCCTGGCGTGAAGGATCATGAGTGAACTGCAAGTTGGGGCCATCGTTGAAAGGTTTTCCTTCCATCGATAGAGCAGCAGCATGTGGAGTGTAAGATGGCAGTTTTAGCCGAATTGTGGTGTCTGAGATAATCGATGGTCGTTTGGAACCGCAATTGTTGAAACGATCCATGATATAACATGACCAGAATAATCGCCTACGCAACTCACGTTCTGATGAGAGCAGCTTCAGCTGCAGTGGCGCCTCCCTGTGAAGCTCCATTGCGTAGGCCATGCTGACGCTATTGTCTGTGTTACGTCAGATGATGGTTCACAGGAGGAATGACTTAGCACTCACACAACGTCGTATATGCCTTCTTCCCTTTCCCAACAGCATAAAAGGCCAGCGAGAGTAATAGTAAGGTCTGGAGTGATTCGATGCTGGGCTCATCAATATCTACGAGAGCTCTCGCTTGGGACGCGTATTTTTCTGCTATACTTTTGGCAGCCTGTTGGGTAGAGATCCCTCTGGCATATCTTATGCCTCATCAGCGGCGAGACGACCCCAAAGGACTCTAGGCTCACCTCATGGTCACAGCATAGACAGCAAATACCAGACACGTAGGAAGTTGGTTCGACTGGTTCATCTGACGGAACGTCGTCTCATCGAGGATATAGTAGGGCTTGCCGTGGATTTTCGCTAGGTACGTCTCTACTATTTCTTCTGGAAGCTGTTGTGGTACCGAAGCCCTTATGGTGACCGTTAGCTCAAGATCACCACCAAACACTGTGTTAATGAACGTACTCAATTTGTGGTTGCGTCGTGTAGGACGTCCTTCGGTTTGCTGCAGGACGTTTGGCATCCTCTGGGATTGTTACAGACAGAGGCGGAGCTTCCATTGGCGGCGTCGTTGGCGACGTAGATGACGGGAGACTTTTCTCATTCTGCAGCTTCTTCTCTAGGCCATCGAAGCGCTTGAGTAGAGCTTCGAGCATGTTGGCATCCGTCTTGGGGCCCCGTTTCTTCGGGACCGCGTCTAGGACCGTCTCAACACCAGACACTATACGATGAGGTTTCTGTGGCTTACCGTAGATGCAGGGGCATTGGAAGATGCTGCATGATTCGCACGTCGGCCGAAGCCTGTTGCATTTGATCTAGAACTCTCAGCCACTCATGTCCAGCACCACCCATGGTGGTTTTGTTTCT
Organism: Pseudophaeomoniella oleicola; assembly: GCA_003868215.1. NCBI lineage: Eukaryota > Fungi > Ascomycota > Eurotiomycetes > Phaeomoniellales > Phaeomoniellaceae > Pseudophaeomoniella > Pseudophaeomoniella oleicola. Next base: position 60,264 of record QWDQ01000033.1, read on the forward strand.
TGGGATCCCGAACCTTTCGCCGTCGGCATGATTTGCAATTCATAGATTCACGTTCTCCGTGGGTTGCTTTCTTGATGGGTAACCGGTCAATGCCAACTTGCGGTCGCGACGCCATATCTGCAGTCGCCATGAGAGTCATTCGAGGCTCGACTTGAAGTAGAAACACAGAATCCATGCACCGTATTACGCAGAAAGCATGTTGCTTATGCACGGACAACAAGAAGATTCCACTGCCGTGAACTAAAAGAGCCGGATACCATGAAGGCGGAGCGACAGGCCAAAGTCGACTGCTTTTGATGGATGATTATGACGGTAGTGGGGATCGAAGGGCCTCGGTAATTCACCTGCTATTGACCCTCGCTGTCTCAAACAGAAAAACGTGTGTTCAGGTCCGAGATAGTTATGGATGGGTGCAGGTACGCTCGCATTTGTCGGCTTAGCCAATGGCACGATTGCTGCAGGGTACCGGGACAAGACCGAAGTGCTCGGATGATATGATGATGGAAGAGAGACTTCAAGTGGGCGAGTGCAGTGTGTGATACGGGAGGAGAGAGCCAGTCACCGTAGTTGCATTCGTCGGATGACTCTAATAGTTGAACTTGGAAAGTTGATCTCAACCCCAGGTTCTGTCGTACAGCGCAATACGATACTGTATCAGGTGGTTCAAGAAAGTCCTTAGAAGGTATGGAGGGAGGGTAACTATGTAGCTAAGGGTTAGGTAAAGTAATTAGGGTAAGGTAGGTAGGGTAGCGACTTCTAGGTACAGGGTATGTACTGTAGTACCTAGGTACCTAGGTAGGTAGGCAGGGGTACCTGGGTAGGTACCTAAATACTATGATAGAAGGTAAATTCCATTGGTCTTAGTGGCATCGCTAGAGACCGAACTTCCCAAGGTCCAGTAGCGAGGAAGCGAGGTAATTAATGATGATTAATAAGGATATGTATCTAAATCAAGCAAGCAGGGAGGGACACTACGTACTTGAGCTTTAGGGATCATGCCTGATCAGACCTCAGGTAATAAGTGCTCATTGATTAAAATTGATATAATACTTGTACCACTGCCTGATCCTACTTTACGATGTTCTCTCTGGTGGGTGGAGGTGGTGGTGGTGGTGGTGATGGTAGTAGTATTATTATTGTTGATACTGGTGGTTACTTGGTAGGTGAGGTAGGTATCTAGTCTGCGACACATGGCATTGGCACAGGCTGCCTAGCTATCAACCATTAGGTACTTTGTAAGCAAAGGGGGCCTAGATTAGGTACATTAGCTTACCTACCTAGGTAGGTACTTAGGTACTTGGGCCTACTAATGTCCTTTAGCACATGCACCTATGATGGTGGCATCCTGGCATCTGGGCTGTCGTCTTCAAAGTCCACTTCTCCTTTAGGTCAAGTTGAATGTCTTGCGGCCCTGGAGTCTTCAACGAGGATAAGGCACGTCCCGTAGATTAATTTATCGACAATCCTCATATCACAGATTAAATCCAAATTACCCTCCAAGGCAGCCATCGTCAGGTTCGGGAGAGGGGAAGCGAGATATAAAAGTCACTTTTACAAGGATCACGGATTGATCCAGACCAGAAAGGAGAAAGAGGAGATGAACCGGCCGAGTAAGTTCCTTCTGACCTCCCTCAAGTTACTACGTAGTACCTATGATTAATTACTCTTCACGTTACATCCATTATTACATGCTGGGAAGACCTGCTGCTGCCTATAGATACACTATTACAATACCTGTCTACCACGAGGTACCTTGCCTCCTCTTTTGATGTCTTCTTCTTTCGACTTCCCCCCCTCACTTAGCTTGAGAGAGTAGAGGTATATGATGGATGTGATGACCGACCTTCCAACTCTGGAGTCATCTACCGAGATGCCTGCCCTGTCTTTACAACCAGTGCCCCCCTAGATGGTACCGTAGCTACCTACCTTTCCAGGTTACCTTAGGGAGAAGACAATGAAAATGCCCAAATGCATCCTTCCGGTCTGTACCGGAAATAACGGAAATACGTGTACACAAGACTACTGTAATTATGATACTGTGCTGACATTCATGGAAAATTGTAGCTTTGCCTAACGGGGACATCGACGGAAGATTAATTAATAATGCGGGGTGAACTAAGGCAAGGACTTATCTGATCATCCTCATCCTCATCCTGATCATGATCCTGACCCTCTGCTGAAGTCACTAAAAGTACCAGACAGTATACAGTATCAGTACCATGACAAGTCAGCCATCGATTGAGACCAACAGTTGGACGTAGTCGGGAACTGCTAAAAGGGTCGGGGACTGTGATTTATGGCACGTACCACAAGGGATCGCCGGTGGAGCAGATGCTTTACAAGATCCTGCCTGTTCTTGAAGTCTTTCCTAGATAGATTCTAATTGACGAAGAAATTGAAAAATCATGCAAACCAAGCCTCTGAAAAAACTGCTGACTGTGACTACCTTAACGTATGGAGACATTCCGTTCCTGGCCTGTACGGCCATCTCATCGCTCCGCTTCTCGCCTGTGGTGGCACTTCCGTAGATATTCAGGGACGTAGCCTAAGGAGTCGAGAGTGTCGGAGAGACTGCCCTCTCATATGTACGACATCTGCCAAGCTGAGGAGCACAGCCAAGTAGAAGTAGCCATGGTTCGTTGCCCGCCGGCACGCCATCTCTCCTGCCAGTGAGCCGACCCGGATGGGAACATTGATTTAGTGGCATGGAACTCTGCTTAGCTTGTGACTCTTTCGATACCGCTCCTTATCGTAGAACATCAATTCGACCACTGTCTTCAGATATGTCACCTCGCTAAAGAAGAAAAGCGGCAGGCATGGAGATGTTCGGTGTCGAATTTTAGTTTGATGCGAGATGCTTCCCGTGCGGCACCCTCGTGGACCTTCTCTGCTGCTTTCTAGTTTCAGATGCGGATATGGCCCAGAGAGACACAGCCCGCGCACTAGCTATCGTTAATTGCCCGGCGAGCGCTGGACTGTGGTCCATCCCGTCAAGGCCCCAGATCATATACTGGGGAACGTCTACCATAGTCGATGTCATTGGCTGCTAGCCCTCGACAAAGGTACCTGCACTGAGACCTGCACCGACGAGCCGAGACCTGCATCATCGAAGGATAAAGGGTCTCGACTGATGCAACGTATTAATTTAAAGCCCGACGGGTTTGACGGGATGCACACATTCCACGTTTTCTTTACCTTGATCCCTGCAATGCGAGGACCCTTCTGGAACCCCACCCTCTTAGCGCTTTGTATGCAAGACTTCCGAGTGACGAGACAGCAGCCATTGAAAGGGATCAGCAGGACGGACAGTCAGCGATTCGACATGGACTGGTCTTTTGTGTCCGCACCGGAAGGGTTACACAAGAATAGGCTTGCTGAGCGAGTCGGTTAAGGCGCAGGCCCCTAAGCGAGAGCGGTGTTGTATGCGTGGCATCCTCGTTACCGGCCCTACTTTTAGCGTTGGTTCCCTCTATATATTTAACCTTTTGAGGGATGACTGTTTGAGTCAGCAGCTGGCCAGGAGAGAGCAGGATCTCAATGGAGGCAGGCCGTCTGATGTGTGTGTGTGTGTGTGTGTGTGTGTTCGTGTAGCGGTACAGGTCAGAGAGATTGGTGATCGTCCTAGAGATATTCTTCGGACTTATGCAGCAATATCCTTGAAATGTCCAAGATAATTTGAGGCACGGGAAAGGTTGCAGAAGAGGCTAGATGCTACAAGCCGACACCATGTACACTGCCTTCACTACAACGTTACTTTCTAATCTGCATTGCAGCCAACATGCAGTCGGAAATCAGAAAACCAAAGGCAAGATGGTATATCAGACGTAGCCGCCCGGCAACCCGGCATGGCAGAGTTGCCAAGTCGACGATGTCGGGTTGACAAAGAATGATGCTGCCCCTAGTACGCCCACTGTTTCTCAGCCGTCGTACATACTTTGACCAGAGTGCCCCTGCTAGAGCAGACATAACCTCTATCACACGGCTGCCGTCAGTAGAGACCAGATCCAGAAGCCATCCTCACAAAGTCGTACGGTACATTGTGTCCGACAGTCAACCGAATCTGATGGACAGTGATCCATGCGCTAACATCAGCGATCCCGTACCCAGTCCAGCCAGCATTGGCCGCAACCGCAATGGGGTCATTCTTACGAGGCCCATTTGCCAGATCCAGGAACACCTTGCCCTTGGACCGGGGTGTCGACCCGCCATTTGACGTATAGTGACGAAGTAATGGTTGGACGAGCATTGATTTCTCCGGCGACAAAGCAGAAACGATGACGAACGGCTGATCTACACGCTTGACAGTCTCAAGAGAAGTGAACGGTTCCAGGCCGGCTGACTGTGGCCCGGTGGCCTTGAATCCAACTGTGAATATTTGACCAATGCTAAGGTCTCTCAGGGCATAGATGGCCGCAGCGGCATCCATTTCCGAGCTGGAAATGACAATTGCTGCCCGATCATGATAGGCAGAAGGGACGTATTCCCGCGTCAGCGCCGCCTTTATGCCTCTCCACGTAGCGTTCTCTCCAATTAACCTAGACTGGCCCCTCGAATCGTCCACGACAAGGGTGTCAATATGTCCGATCGCCCGAGCCGCCTCGCTCACTTCAGGGATGTAAGATGTGCTAGCTGGGAGTGGTGGATTCAGATACGCGCCACCGAAGAATGGTTGGACTACGAATGCCTCAATCGAGGCATTGGGGGCCCTCCCGACGGTGAGAAACCGATGGGGAAGTCCAAGTTCGTTGATACACTTCTCAAAGAACGTCGACTGGGGTGTAGACCGAAAACTGTTTCCGATGGCATAGAGTTCACGCTTGGGGATTTGGCCCATGATGTGAAGTGCCTGGTTGATCTCAGCAGCCGACAATTGCCCGGGTGCTGCGATGACAGGAAGAAGAGGATGCGTGATCGGCGTGAAGACCGTGTTCAACGTACGGGATAATTGACCAATCTTACCCATATTGACTGCAGATAGCTTTGGTTGTGGATGGCTGGCTTTGACTGATGAACGGAAATACTCGAGTTGGTAATTGTCATCCATTGACTTTACCATACAGTTCATCTTGATCACATCCCCATATCTTGCACCATTCTCGAAAACCCGCTGGGCCTCTGGTGAAGTCCAGCTCCAGTTGCCAGAAAAGTCGTGGAAGGCTGATATGATTCGGGTGTTGCCGCGATGATCCCATAAATACTTTTGGATGTGATCAGGTAGCCATTGCTCGACGTCGATGTACTCGACCCCCCATTTTATGGCAAGCTGCAGGTATCTCAGGAACAGGCTCGGATCCTCCTCTGGGAACGCTCCATTTTCTCCTTTCCGCCTCGTGGTGAAGATTATGGACAATTCCGTCCGAGATCGAAGAAGCATGACTTGCTTACCTACGAAAGCAGGGCTTGGAACGTCTGCAAATGTGCCATCACGTTCTGGCTCTTTCAGTAAATCCACCCTCAGTTCGATAGCATCAGCTCCAACGGACAGAATATCAAGGTTGCTCAAGGCAGCGCGCACGTCAGGGAAAGTCGTGGAGATCAAGGTTGTCCTCCGCTTCTTGTCCAACTCCGCGTGGGGATTACTCTGACCAAGGATGAGAGACAAGAACTTCGTCAAATCCCTTCGCAGGAAGGCATTTCTTGAGTATAGGAATTCATAGTCGCAAAAATCGGTGAGCGCTTCATCCGGCGCATACCCTCCATCTACACAAAACGTGTTTATGATAGTCAGTGAACCAGCTGAAGGCTTCGCGGTGCTTCCTGCCCTCAGCACGTCAGCATGGGCAATACCGAAGACAACGTCTCTTTCCTGGATGAGATCTCTCTCAAAGCTTTTAACAACCACGAAGGTTCGCCCCAGCACTTCGGCGAACAATGGTAAAAGATTGTCCTGCTCCGTAGCAAAGGCTATAGCAACGGGACCGATGGGATGTAGGGCTTTCTGGTTGATAGTTTGCACAGCGTCATGCTTGGCAGAGGTGAGAATTTCGGCGGCTGATACTATGGGCACCTTCGAATGCAGCTTGGTCGCCATTGAGCAGCGAAGCGGAGAAGTTGTAGCGGCTGCTACCTTGACATCGTTGGACCTTGTGTTATCCTGGAGTGGTGAAAAGAATGTTCGTTCTTTCCACGAGACCACCCAATGCCTCCGGGTAATTGGGAGCAGCAGTTACAAAGGATGCTGAATGGTCCAGGGATTGTATGGTGGGAAAAGAGGAGAATGTCGACAGACAAGTACCATATAGATACCTACCTAGGTATCCGGGCTTACAGGGAGGTAGTTCTTCTGAAAGAACCTCCCTGCAAACAATACGGAACAGGTATCACGAGATCGAGGCTTCGTAACTAGTTTGACTTCGAAAGGCCAATGTACTTGATGCAACTTTTCTGATTCGTCGAGATGGCCGCCAGGTCGACAGGGACGGATTACCCGACAAGACACGATAGGATGTTGGCCTAAGGTAAACGACGATGACAGTTGTAGATGAGTGTTGTGTTCGAAGTTCAAAAATAGGTATGGATTGGCGAACAATGGCAGTAGAAGTGATGATCCTCAAGATCCTTCCAGGCTCGCAGGTCATGTAGAGACGATGCCGACCTGTGCAACATTTCTTTCGGCTTTTTGGGTTCAGTTCAGTCTGTTCTAGCGGGAAAAGATGGAGATCCGAGAGAGACAGTCAATGATTCACGGTAAAATTGTGGCCTAGACTCGGTTTCCCATTCTTTGGATTCTGCCCACACTTCACCTTTTGGGGGGGGGGGAGACACCAAACTGACCATGTTGTACCGTAGTAAAGCACTCTCTGTTCCAGACACGCATCTTGACTTGACAGTCAGTCCATCTTGTTGATAAACGTGATCTCAATCTCACTCCCTTCTGCTTCGTCTACTGCTCTCTGCCGGTATCTCCTCGAAGATTACTTACTACAATCCTTTCTTTCTTTCTTTCCTTCTTTCTTTCTTCCTTATCTGCGTGTGAATTGCCTGGCGCATTCTACCTGCTGCAACCCAGAATTCTACCGTGTCTCTTCTACTCCACAATCAACTAACATCCCACATTTCGTCTCGCTTCTCCCTTCTCCCCCTTTTCTGCCCGCAATCGAGAATCCTCCCCCGGGTCTTCAGATGCATTTCTCCGCCAATCAACGATTTTACCAGAATTCCTTCACAACTTTACTGGTCTGATGCTTAGCTTGAGACCCCGTCGGTAGGATAACGCAGCGAGTAGAAGAGATGGAATGGTGTCAGCATGATAACGAATCTTCAGATAAGGCCTTTGGACAGGCCGTTGCATCTGTCTGCCGACCGAACATACAAACCTCCTATGCGATAAGTCCCTCTTGCCTGGCCATAGGTTACGAATGTACGGAGTAGAGCGTATGAAATAAAGTGTTGTGCCGTTGTGACACAAGGCGGATATAGTGTCCGATAATGGCCATCTGAAGGAACGCGTCAAGATCGGAGGGAAGTGATGGATATAAATGGGCACCATCCATCCAAATGGACTATCGTGTAGCTGTTCCCGTTTCACGTTCATGACGAGTCTTTTTAATGCGAAACTCAGCAGTGTTTTGTCACATCCTTCAACCGGGGCCCTCTATAATTAATGTGTACGGTTGAAAGACAATGTTGACATGGCATCTGTCTGCATTATCGACCTGCTCCTCTCTAGGAATCACTTGTGTCAGGACTGTTCCTACTGCTGCCGGACGATTACGATGGTCCATTTTCGAGAAAGCGCTGTCTGCATCTGCAACCGAATAGAAAGTCTTAAAATACGGGAGCAAAAGTTTGACGACTAAAGTTGCCGAGTGAGAAAATGTTTCTTCTTGCCTTTGTTATTTCTGGGCTCGCTGGTGTCCAATTATGTTGCAGAGGCGATTATGAAGTGGCTCACTCTCGCCTTGTTCCGGATGCTTTGCCTCCTTTCGCAATGAGTAAGTAATGAACCTGAAAGATTTAATGCTTCGGCTCGCCGGTGGGAGGGAATATGAATTATGGTCAGCTTATGGCATATTATTCGATGGAGTAATTGTTCCTTTCGTAAGAGTACTGGGCTAAGTGATGGCATTCTACGGTCATTTCTTCTTTATCAGCAGCGAGATGGGGAGTAAGTCGTCGTATGGGACCTGATGTTTGCTCCGGGAATGGGCCACAGTAGCATGTACTATGTAGTACTACGTAGTATGATGGTGATCATGATCTACCATGGTACCTGCTTGCCTGTACTATGTAATTGATTGAACCCAGTCGATAGCAGATCCGATTTGCTGCATTGACATACGTAGTACTACTGAAATAGCTTCCCTCCGAGCCTCTCTGCCTGACAAGCCGACTCGCTGACCTATCACGCTATGCTCTATGTACTATTACTACATGTAGTACAACGGTGTATGTAGCGAGGTAGGTAAGGTAGGGAACGATGAGCATGATAGCTGGATGTTGCTCCCGGGTTCTACAACAATTCGGGCCTTCTAGAACTTGGGAAAAGCGATCCGGCTCGCCGTGAGGTCTTAGAGATGGCCCTCCAAGCTTTCTGTCTCGCCCCAAGCATGTTTCTACCCATTTCCATCCCCATACTTACAGTCAGTCCAGGTGATCCCTCCCGGCGAGCGGCATACCTTTGGCTTTCGAAAGTCATCAAAGAACGAAACGAAACCTGGCTTAGGTACTGTAACTATGAGTTATTATTACTACTATAGGGAAAGTACATGAAATGATCGAGATCATGATCGATGGGATTTCAACGGTTTCAAACGGTCATCAATGATGATAGGGCACCTGTCTCTCTATATCCTTACCTAAACTTACCTAAACTTACCTAATCCTGTCCTCGGTTGGGGAAGCAAAATCGACTGTTAGGCTCTTACACCCGAAGCCTTCTCAGCCTTCCGCCTCTGGAGAAAGTGACTGTACCCCATAGAATCTTTGTCTCTTCCGTCCAATCGACGTTCCCATCGCAACCCTCAGGCATCCGATAAAGTCACCTTTCCGTCATCGTCGATGTCTATGTCGTCCCCGGAAGTCAACGCCATCGCCAATGCTTCTAACCGGTTGTAACGCGTTTTGGCCATCCCTTGGTATGGCCTGAAGGGCGGTATCAGGAAATATATTATGTCTGGCATTCCACCTCCCTTTTGCATTCGTATTTTGAAAGGTACAACTAAGACCATCCATTTTCTCTTTGTTTCTGTTGATCTGTCCTGGTGAGGCATATCTGCTTCCATATAGACCACAGCTCATGAACTCGTAATATCTCTTTCCTTTTGCTATTCTGCCTCCCCTGGTCAACATCCTACCTCCATCCCGTATCCATCATGGAGAGCCAGTCCTCGAGTCCACCTCTACCAGCTCTCTCCTCGTCCGTCTCATCTGATACAACCTCGCCTCCACCGACGCCTTCGACAGCCTCAACACCTCCGGTACTACCCAAGATAACATTGAACACTCCCATCGAATGTACCGTCACCCCATGGCTACGTTGGCAACTTGCTCTTCGCAATGGGATCCCTTTGCAACGTAAATACAAGACCTACACTTCCCTCCTCCGGTCTTACTCTCCCTACAGTCACAACTACTGCAAATGCGCAAAGGGTGTCGGCATCTCGGATGATATCTACTTCGGCTCCTCCCAGCTCTTCAGGGCTTTCAGCTACCGTGGTATTGAAGTCCTTCGGATCGCAGACGATTTTTATGACCTAGCTATGAGCTACTTCGAAGCCTGCCACAAGCAGAACGTCCTCTATACAGAGATCCTTTTTGACATCAACGCCCACACTCGTCGGGGAGTCCCAGTTTCCGCAATCATGACTGGGTTCTCCCGGGCTAAGGCCGAGGCTGAGCAACGCTTTGGTATCACATCGCTCTGGATACTTCGATTCATGCGGGATATCACACCTAGTCTCGCCATAGAACTCTACGACGCTTGCAGCCCTTGGCGCGACCAATTGATTTCTGGCCTTACCATTGATGGCGAGGAATTCCCCCAGGCATCTCAGAACGCCTTTCCCGTTCCACAGCGTGACCGGCGTCCGTCGGTAGTCTTCGCAGCTCTGTTCGCACGAGCCCGTGCTGATGGCCTCCGGATCTCCGCACACTATGAAGATGCAGACGCAAGAGAGTCAGCGCTCCAGAAGCACAATGGTTTCTGGGAGGAAGACGAGGTCCAACTACAACGAAACTCGGTCACTGAGAGCATGGCGAGCGATGATATCAAACAAGCGCTATTGCATGAGTTGGATAAATTCGAGATGCAGAGTAAGGGAGAGGCTGCGCATATCGAGATGGTTGATCCTGTCGCTGTTGCAATTTCATGAACCATTATCATGCACGAGGAAACCCTCTCCTTTCCTTTTCTCTGGCCCGCCTTCCTGTCTGGATTACAATGTACCTTAGATCCCTTTTCTCCTTTCATATATATATATATACCCCAAGTGATGAACAGCAATTTTCCACCACCACTACCACCCTTATCATTATCAGCATTATCCACGCTACCAACCTACGGGTACACTGGATATAAATACACCAAGTAGTAGCGGACGACATTCATAAAGAGACATTCATTAACAAAGGCACCAGTAAATAACTTATGACCGACTATGACCAACAATGGGATCCGGCGGACGGTATGAATTAGGTGGCTGTCTCTACAAGGGCCTCTGGTATCCCAACTATAACTGACTATGACCACCAATGGGATCCGGCGGACGGTATAAGTTAGGTTGATTGTAATGTAACTACAAGGGCTTCCGGAATATCTGACTGTGACCAACTATGACCAATAAGGGGATCCGGCGGACGGCAGCAGAAGGTTATTTATGGCTACAAGGGCCTCTGATGTCCCAACTATGACCAACAATGAGATCCGACGGACGGTAAGATCTGGAAAATTATGTTTACAAGGGCTTCTGGTATCATAAGTGTGACCAACGAGGGGATCCGACGGACGGTAGGAAGTTAGGTAGTCACAACTACAAGGGCATCTGTACTTGAGCTTGATCAGAAAAAAGAACCTCTTCCCCTATTTTGGGGGGGCACAGTATTTCAACTCGTAACTATCTAAGTAATTGTAGCTAAGTAACAAAAACAGGGAAACTCAGATCTCATTCATTCTTGTACTTAAGACCATTAATTTTGGCCTTGAACCATTCAAACGCCGACATCTGGATCATGTTCTGGATGCACGAACGGATGATCATCATTTCCACACCCTTGAACTTCGAGCTCTTGCTCGCGGCGATGGCGGCAGCAGAGGCAGCGGACTTTGCTGCTCCACCGAGCAGGACGGATTGTGCTCTCGTCTTCATTGTATCGAGTGGATAGGTCTATTGAGAGGCGTGTTAGTCAAAGGGGGGTCAAAGGGGATGATGTAGATAAGACTAGGGTTCACACGTACAAAGAGCCAGGCTCCAACGCCGCAGAGGCCACCCGCAACAAGTACTGCCCCCTTGCCATTTGCTTTGTCTGCTCCAGAGTAGGTCGTCATGATTTGTTTGGTGGATTCGTAGACACCGAAGTAGAGTCCAGAGCCGATCGCCTCACGGAGAAGATGGAGTCTGAAGCCTGTGTAGAGACCGAGGGCACCGTGACGGTGGACAATCTGTTTGATCGCCTGGAAAGTGCTGACACGGCCTGCCAGCTTGCTTGTGGTGCTGTCACTGATGAACGGACCGGCGGAGTTATTGACGACCGCGTTAGACATGAGAACCGACGTCTGTGTTGCGTTCTTGGCCAGTTCAAAGGGGCATGCAATGAATGTCGTGCAAATACCAGAAAATGCTCCTGCCATTGTGAAGCAGCTGATAGTGGAGAGAGTTGGTAAGGTTCCTGGAGTGTTGACTTCTTTGAGAGGAGATTTGCCAGTAATGCGCTCGATGCCGTCGTTCAGAGCATATTTCGCCTTTTGATAGAAGGAAAACCCAGCAACTCTGGTGAGTGTCAAGTAGAGAAGAGATGGAGCCACTCCTGCCCAGAATCCGCGGTATCCTTCCATCTGAGACGTGTATTTGGCACATTCGAGAGCATTTTTGAAGTGTCTGGATTGCATACGAGTCTTGAGATTCTCGAAAGGCGAGCCCACTAGGACCGAGAGACAAACAGCTGGTGCGGAAGCAAACTGAGTGCGATACTTCTTCAGAAGATAGACCTGAGAGTCATGGTCTGTGATAGAGACGTACGCCATGGTGTCGATAGTAGTTGATAGTAGTTGTTGGCGTTGTTGTTACGTGATATCAGAGAAGAATTGCAGCATGTTTGAAGAAGTCCAAAATATTTCAAAGTCACAAGGCACAAGGCATCACTGCTTCGTGGGGCAGTCTCGGCGCTGTTGTTTTGATGATGTCGCCGTCGTTGATATTTATTGCCCAGGGAGTTTGATGGAACGCAAAGCGGTCCCTCCTAAGAGATGACCTCTCGGCGCCCCATGGACAAAGCATACAATTTTTGTGCAGATATGATAACGGCACCAACACAGAATACCATTTATTCTTGGTCACAGAAATGCCTCCAGGGCTGGCTCCGCAGCGTTCGTCTTCCGCTTTGCAGTGTCGTCAAGCGTGATTATGCGATGCTAGCCCAATGACGTCGATCCCTCTATCTGACCAGAACAAAGCACGATTCACAACACTGCTGCTGGTGTCGCTTGACGACGCGAAGCTATTGCTATAATCACAAATCAGAAGTTGTTCCTCGTCTCTGGCAGAGAGGAAGCGGGGTGGACAAATCGACAGTACGTAATTGGCGATAGGCCCTGTGTTCTCTTCGACCACGATCAGCAACCCTGCACGCCCCCGCCGATTCTGGGCAAGATGCACGTGTCCGATATTTATGTGACTTCGGGACCAATTGGACTGGCAGCTGAGAAGACAGCGAGAGCAGATTGGAAACTACCGGCAGCCAATTGACCTCAGATACAATATAACAGAGACGAGGGAAGAAGCAAAGAAGCGTTGGACAGGAAGCTGGAGAACAACAGGGCCAGTCGACCTGGTTGAGCAGTGGGACGATGTGGGGACGCTCTTTGATTGACTGGATTCATCATAGCGTTCAGGCCTATCCTTAGGGGCCTCCGTTTCCTTAGCGAAAGGTGTTCTTCAAGCTTCAAGGGCACCGGCGAGCGGGGGGGAGCTCAAGTTGGAGATGAGAGGTGTTTGCGGGGAGCGTCGGTGCTTGGCCCCAATTGACCCAACTGTCATCTACCTGGTACCTGCTTTCTCTTCTACGATGGCACTACCCTGCCATCGACGACAACAAGGTCTTTGACCTCATCATCACACCAATATTCCCTGTTCTGATGGCACATGCTATTTCCCAGATTGTGGGGGCCATCAGAGTGTCCGCCTCAAATTACGCATTGCTGTGATCGTGAACTATGCGAATTGGGCAAGATCCTCGCTTCGACAACAAGGATCAAGCTGAGCAAGGTCTGTAATACCCGAAAGATGACCGAACTTCGATAGCGATGATGGTGCGAGTGTTGCCTCGAGATTTCAGACACCGAGACACCCTGTGTACCCGGAACCTTGAACGGCTTGCATGCCGAGAGCCTTTGGCCGAGGCTGTCTTTGAGGCCGAACCCGTAAGCTGGGGTAAAAGACTCTTTCCCCGCAAATTGGTGGTCGCCCAAGGATTGATAAGAGAGACGCCTTGTGAGGGTGAGATGTTGAACCGTTGAGATCTCATATTAGAAGGCCACAGTTCACTGCATCTATGAAGCAGATGAGAGGTCGGTCCCTACCCCGAGACACCGCTTCATCTCTTGGGATCGAGATTCCTCCTGGGTAGCATCTTTGTCTTCTCGCCGTGACTTTTGCTAGCCATGGCCGGTCGCAAGGCTGCACCTGCATACGTGCTAGGTGTGGGCATGACGAAGTTCATCAAACCCCGTGGAAAAGTCGATTACACCGAACTGGGGTTTGAAGCTGGAATCAAAGCCATGCTTGATGCAAAAATCAACTACGATGACGTCGATCAAGGCATCGCATGTTATGTTTATGGCGACAGTACTTGCGGCCAGAGAGTGTTCTATCAATTTGGGATGACGAGGATCCCGATATACAATGTGAACAACAATTGTTCGACGGGATCAACAGGCCTGCACATGGCTCGGACCATGATCTCGCACGGGGCCGCAGACTGTGTGCTCGTCGTGGGGTTCGAGAAAATGAATCCTGGGAGCTTGCAGTCTTATTTCAATGATCGAGCAAACCCGATAGGCACCACAAATAATCTGATGAAGGAAACGAGAGGCGTCACCACTGCTCCCGGAGCGGCGCAACTATTTGGTAATGGAGGAAGAGAATACATAGAGAAGTGAGTGACTCGAAGAGACACACTGCGATATCCAACCAAGAGCATCTCTATTCCTCGAGCAAAACATTTTATCAAGTCGCGTAGCTGACCTGTCTGTCTGCAGATATGGAGCCAAAGCAGAAGACTTCGCCGAAATCGCCCGCATCAACCATGCACACTCCAAACACAATCCCTACTCGCAATTCCAATCAGAATATACACTTGACGACGTTCTTTCTTCTCCCATGATCCACGAACCCCTTACCAAGCTCCAATGTTGCCCTACCTCCGACGGTGGCGCTGCTGTAGTCGTCGTCTCTCAATCCTTCCTCGACTCCCGTCCTAATCTGAAATCTCAGGCGGTCCTCATCGCCGGTCAATGCCTCGCCACCGACTCCCCCTCACTCTTCGACCGCAGTTCCATCGACCTTCTCGGCTACGGAATGGCGCAATATGCAACCCGCGTTGCCATGTCCGAAGCCGGCATCACCCCCTCCGACGTCTCCATCGTCGAGCTTCACGACTGTTTCTCCGCCAACGAAATGCTCACCATCGACGCCCTCGGCCTCTGCCCTCCCGGAAAAGCCCACGAAATGGTCCGCAACGGCGACATCACGTACGGCGGAAAGTTCGTCATCAACCCTTCTGGCGGCCTCATCTCCAAAGGCCACCCTCTCGGCGCCACGGGTCTGGCCCAGTGCGCCGAGTTAGTCTGGCATCTACGCGGTTGGGCGAACAACCGTCTCGTCGTACCGGGCACCAGAGTCGCTTTACAACATAACTTAGGGCTCGGCGGTGCAGTCGTCGTGACGGTCTACAAGAGAGCTGATGGGAAGGAAGTCGAAGCTGTGAGCTCGGAAGAGGTCGCGAAAATTACCGGGTTGGGGTATAACCCTGCGGTCGAAGCGAGGGGGTTTACAAGGGAGCAAGTGAACGAAACGAGGAGTCGGAAGTTTAGAAACGATTGGGCGTTGCAGGATACGGCGGAAAAGGTGCACGCTAGATTTTGAACGCCTCCCTGACACATACACTTTCTTTCAATGATTTTTTGTTTTACATAGCTTTACATAGCGAATTGATTTAATGATGGCATCACGTTGTTCGCTGCCGTATCGGCTTCTCAAGGTCCCTCGTAGCATTGCCCACAAAGCTTCTCGCCTCTGCATTGATCTTCTCCACATCAATGCCGCCTCCGGCCATCGTCCTGGCCACCGCAGCCTGCACCTCCTCGTCCTCCCAGACCCCGTTGTCCATGCCGTTCATCGCCACGACGCTCCTCCAGTATTCATCGTCCGCCTGCTTCAACGTCTGATCCCTCACCACGGCATTCCGCGTGATCGAGTACGCGTTCAGTTTCGTGTGGGCCATCTGCAACGCCACGGTGAGCTGGGTGAGATTCTGGGCCTGACGTCGCTGTTGGGTTTCTGGGTCCGGGGCAGGGGTGATCGGGCTCATGAAGAGGACGAAGCGGTTCGTGGCGCTTGCGTAGATCAGGAAGGCGCATAGGGAGAGGGAGGAGCAGAGGCCGAGGGAGCGGAGCAGGCCGAGGATCCAGAACGGGCCGCTTGGAGATGGGATGTTCGGGTCTGGGTGCGGGATCCAGGTTACGGTCGTGAAGATGTCGAGGCCGGCGAGGAGAAGCGAGAGGATGGTGAAGCGGGACCGCCAGGTCGAGGCTACGGGGTCGGAGAATGGCTGGGAGGTTGAGAGACCGAGGATGAAGATGTTGAAGAGGTGGGGCAGGAGCACATTGATGGGTAGGTAGTGGAGGAGGTAGGTGTCGGGATCATCAGAGGTGCAAAAGGAGCACGAGAGGACTGTGTCAGGCCCATAGCGCAGGTATAGGATTCGGGAACTAGAGTTATTGTGTCAGCACGTGCAATTGAAGTTGCGGAAGCACTGAGCGCGCAATATGGGATTCCTACGCTAGACTCGCAAGCCTCCCCCTCAAGACCTCATCGGTAGCCGTAAGAACATTATTCGGCCGTACCAAAGCCAACCGCGCAAACAAGACGTCCGTGGGGATCTTCAATCGTGAATTTGTGACCCTGAACACATTCTCATAACTTCCGGCACCCCTCAAAACCCCCCAGCCGAGTCCGCCCGTAAGCGACGGTAAGGATAGCGTCTGCAAAAAGAACAGGCACGCGCCGAAGAACAGCACATTGATAGCCCGTGCCGCATCTGGGGGGAGAGGGCGTGGTGGTGGTCGCGTCCTGTACGCTAGCTTGACGGTTCTGTAGAGATTGATGGCACGGGGTAGAAAGAAGGTCAGAAGAAGAGGGGCGAAGGGTTTTAGACTATGAGACAGCAACCTGTTAGCAAATGTGTGACAGTACACTTGTAGTGCTGATTTGAAGTTCAGGATAGGAAGAAGCGGCGGCGGCGCTTCTGGAGAAAAGCCGCGCTCGTACGTACGATGATAATAGGTTGCTCATCTTGCAAGGTCTTCAGCTGAGCCTTGGTGCCAGCATATCATGGGGGAAACCAGGCTTTAGTCCTGCGCTCTACAGGCCACCTTATATAAAATCGCAGCGTGAAGTAAAGGCCCACGATACTGTAATGCGACTGCGGCAGAATTCCGAGCGACAACTTGGAGTGACCTATATCACTGCTCACCGCCTTAAAATCGACTATCTCTACATACATCATATGCTGGATTGTATATTAAGCTTATTACAACGAACTATTACATCTGTCTACAGGTGGCATTTGTTAAAAGTACAGATATCTTCAAGCCAACACCAGGGATAGAGGATGGGAGTCTTCTGAGCGTGTCACCAACATACAGCATGATATGAACAGACCAACTTTCTTGTGAGGCACTGTAATGAGTGAATCTCATTTGCTCTGACTCAACCTGAATAGCTATGGGGGTATCATGTATCTGCCTTTTAGACCTTGAGGCCCCTTCGTACTGAACGCCTTATCACAAAAGCAATGCCAAGCACTGAACGCTACCAACGGCGGATTTTCACCTTGACTTGCCTCAAAAAAGGAGACCACCCAGCAAAGCTCCGCCAAGAAGACCTCCCATGAGTGGAGCTCCCATTCCCATTCCATATCCATAAGTAGGACCATATGGTCTGTTGTAAGGCGACGAGGGAACCGGGTAAGGAATGAACCTAGAATTGGGCTGCCGGTACGGTCCCTGTGCGTAAGGATTATATCCGTAACGACCCTGAGGGAAAGGACCGCCTCTCGGAGGCTCGACGTAGACGTCGTTACCATCTTTGTCCTTGCCGATCAGTTGAGGTTGTCCAGTTTCAAAGGCACGCTGCATTGCTTGGCGGAGCATCTGATGCCGTCGATACATCTCTTCTTCCGCTGCTTCCTGACGTCGTCTCTCTTCTACTCTCTGCTCGTGAGTAGTACCAGTCAACTTGTCTTTAAGCTTGCGGCCGAACTTATTGCTGCCTTGTGGCTTGTCTGTCGAATGTTGTCCCGATGGACGAGGCGGTAACTCGGGATGATGATCGTCGTTATCGATATCGCTCTCCGCAGCAATGATGTCCTCCCTGCTAGGTTGTCTTCCCCTTGACAATTCCTCGATTCTTTCGCGCTCTTCTGAGGGAAGTGTCTTCAAGTAGGGCTCGTCGTCATAGGGATGATGCCATATTGATCGTGGCGGATTCCCCTTCGTATCAACAAAGAACTGGTGATTTGATTTCGGGTCGAATTGACGAACCCAGCCCTCGGGGAGCGGCCGATCCTCGTCTTCGATGCTTCTGCGATAGTGAGGAGGGATTCGGTTCCTGTCGGCGCCTGGCACCTGCAGACGTTGAGATGCACTGGTAGGTGCGCTGGTCGAGCCAGTGGAGATGGCTTGCTGGTAAGATGGAGGAGCGTCTGACATGATATCGAGTGATAATTGCTACTGACGGTATTGTAATAAGCAATGACTGATGGAAGGAGAAGAATGACCCTAGGATCGAGATATATACTGGTAGCTAAGGATGCGGCGGATGTGACAAATGTTAGAGATGCATAGTGGCAATGGGTCAACGCATATACGTCATTGTTATTGGTTGGAATGGGATTGCACAGCCTCACGTTCGCAGCCACACTTGACTTCCAGGTGATTCCTCAAAGATCTGGACTCTCCAACTGCGCCTTCTACTAGTATGCTCAGGCCATCAGAATGTATCGTAGTAGTAGGCTGGTCAGGTCTAAGGTATCGGACACAGACAGAATGATGCTCTGCGACTCTGGTAATTCGAATTAACACGGATTTCTTCTTCTTCTCAACTTCACAAGATGATGACATAAGTCAACTAGACCAACGATATATGGTCCCTGTGACGAAAGAGAAATCGAGCCACAATTCAAAATATTCCCCGCAAAAGCTTCAAGTTGTTTCCACGATAGTCTGGTTTTTGTGGGAATGCGTCCGGGCACTCACATACTCAGATAGCAGAATGATCTTGACAGATAGAATAATTAGTAACTCTAATTACAATTTATTAATAATTCTTTAATAAAATAACTGATATAAAACGATTTATTATAATTTATTAATCTATCTTTCTTTTTATATTATTTAATTTTTTATAATTAAATAATATTTTAATTATACGTTTAGACCTAAAATTATTTTTTTATTATATATATATTAAAATATATATCTCGTTAATAGGGCTTTTAATAAGATTCTTAATAAAATCTTTTTTAATAATTTTAATTAGGTTTTTTTTAATATTATTATTAAAATTTTTTTCAGCAGCGCTGCCCTTCTTTATATTTTTTTTAATATTATTAATAAAATTTTTAAGACTTTCTGAAACTAGTTTTTAACGTATTTTTTTATAATTAAATATAAAATTAAATAATAATTTATTTAGAAATTATTAATTAATTAAAAAACGTTAGCGTTTACGCTGAATCTTAATTATTATATTTAGTTTTTTTAGAGATTCTAAATCCTTTAAGATTTTAAAAATAATTTTAATTATATTATTAATATTAATTTATTATATCTCTTCTAATCCATTCTTTTTTAGATTAAGTTATAATTTTTAAATTAAAATCTAAATAAACTCTTTATTTTAAATTTATATAAAAATTAATTTAATATTTTTAAAAATCTTTTTCTTACGCGTTAGATTACGCAGCGTTATTTTAATTTTAATTAATATTAAAACGTTCGTTTTATCGTAAGATTTATAAAATTATAAACGTGATTTATTTTTAAGTTTATAAATCAATAATTATATATTTTTAATTAAATTTTTACATTATTTTATATAAATAAAAAGGCTCTGTACTGTCTTTATAATTTTTAAAAGAATTATTATTTAATTGGTTTCAGAAATGCCTAAAAACTAATTCTTTAAATGATATAAATTTTATTAAAAGATTAATTGAAAGATCGTCGCCGAAATTAATTCCGTATTAAATTTTAAATTCAGTTTTATATCCAGTTTTATAAAAGAATCCTTAATAATCTTAATTTAAGATTTTTAATTATTAAATTTAATATTAATTTCAGATTCTTTTAATTATTAATAAAGATATATTATTAATCGCTGAATAACGCTGTATAATTAAACGATAGAGAAGAACTAATAACGATAAAATAATTTTAATTAAACGACGTTATTATAAATATACGATAACTGTAAATTCTATTATTTAATAATTATTAAATAGATTTTATCTTATTTTAATTAAATCCTTAACAGATATCTCTCGTTAATAATATTAATTAAATACGTTAAAGCTTTAGTTAATACACGAAATCTTTTCTAACGCGTTAAATTTATAATAGAATAAAGATTCTAGAATTTAAATTATATTTTCATTATTAATTTCTATATCATTTTAATTAAATTTAATAAAGATTTTATTTTACGTTTCGCTAGAATATAAAATCTTTTAATTCTTTAAAATAAATATATCTCTAAATTGGATATTTATTTGATAAAATAATTAATAACTTACCGTTTTTTAAATATTTAATATTTATTAAAATAGGTCTTCTTCTGAGGCCGAAAAATATTAATTAAATTAATTTTATTATATTTTAACGCTGCCTCCGTTTCGTTTTTAAGATAGATTTAATATTTATTTTTAATAAACTCTAAAAGTTTTTTATATTTAATAATACGTTTATATATATTTTTAAAAATGTATTATTAATACAGCTAAAGACGTAATTTTAATATATATTATTATTTATTCGTTAACGCTGTTAATAATTCTGAAACCTAATTTATTATCAATATTTTAAAACTTAAAATACCGTTAAATATAATATTATTTAACGGTAATAATAAATATTTATAAATATCGCGAGATTCGTGGATTACGAAATAATATAATATTAAAAAAATACTTTTTTTTAATATTAATTTTTATTATTATTATTAAAACTAACCCTGTCTTATTAATATTAAACGTTTTATTAATCTGAATTATAAATTTAACTGCGTAATATTTTATAAACGTTTTTATATCTGCGTTTTAAAACGTAATTTTATTTATAACGGCAGTTTTTTAATTATTTTACGTTTTAAATTTATATTATTAAATATATTAAAATCCGTACTGTTTAAGAATCTGCGTTAATTATTTAAAAAAAAAAGAGATCGTTTAAACGTATTTTAATAAATTTATTAATATTATAATACTAATAACGAGAAAGATTAACGTTATATTAATAAAATATTTTATTAAAAACGTTTATATTTATATTAATTTAATAATATAGTATTATTATTTTTAGAATATAATAATATTAATTATTATATAATTATTTATTACGCGTTAAATTTAGAGAGTCTGAAGCAGACGGATAATTATATTTTAAATATTTAATTTTAATTTTTCAGTTAAAAACGCTTAACGAAGTAATTATTTTTTAAAAATAATATAAAATATTAATCTTAATATTTTAATATTATCGTTTATTAATAATTTTATTTTAAATATTTCTTTTAACGTTTTTTTTTAAATAATAATAATTATATATATTAACGCCGCGCCTCGAGCATCGAATATTAAGATAAGAATTAATTAAATTTTAAAAAATAATTTTAAATTTAATAATTATAATAATTATATCTAAACGTAAACGTAATTAATTTTTTAATTTATATATTTTATCGTTAACTAACGCTGCGTTATAGGTTTTTAAATAAATCTTAATAAATTAATATATTATTAATATAACAGTTAGATTCAGCTAGTTTAGCGTATTTTAAAAATATTTTTTAATTAAAATTATATTTTAATTTAATAATAAAAAGATATAAAAAGAAGAAGAATAAATAAAAATAAATTATTAATAAATTATATTTATAATTATTCCTCGCGTTATTTTCGCGTTTTATAGCCCCGTTCCTAATTTGGCTGACCGCCTGAGTTTACCTGAGTGCCCGGACGCATTCCCGGTTTTTGTTGACAAGGCCAGCCAAGCTTTAACTCAGTCGCATGATATAAGTTACTCTGCTTGCAATCGGCAGGCTGGCTACGTTCTTCACATCTCATGGCATCTTTACTGCTTATCGTCCTGATCCTCCAGGTGGTGATCTATTTGATTAATACCATAGGAGCGAAGGCTATCAATGACTTGGTAAGATTCCTCCAGAGAGCTTTGTCCGTGAGATGAGCAATGCTTTGCTAACAAATTATACAGGCATGGCTTCTATACACGCGTCTCCCCCTGGCCGCTTCTAAGCTTCCGCGCGAGCAACTTATCCTTCGAAACGAAGTCCTCAAGCTCAAGCGAGACATGCACGGTACTAGCTCTCAGGATGAATTTGCAAAGTGGGCAAAGATAAGGCGGCAACATGATAAGAAACAGGCAGAATATGATGAGAAGAGTATGTCCTAATCCCATGTACTGCGCAGCTGGCATTTGTATTCTGAGGCGCTAACGGGAAACCCCATCACAGCATCGCAAATTCAGTCTCATCGTGCCACTTTCGAGAAATATGCAACCGGTGCCCGCTGGCTAGCGACAAGCGGCTTGCAGACATTCCTACAATTCTGGCATTCCAAAACACCTGTCTTCACCTATCCGAGAGGCTGGCTGCCATGGTACGTCGAATGGGTACTGGGGTTTCCACGTGCGCCGTACGGCGCCGTCAGCGTACAGGTCTGGGGCGCCGCTTGCGGAGTCGTGGTAGCATTGGTAGGAGATGCAATTGGTGCCGTCATAGTTATGGCGCTGTCGAAGAGACAGGCGCAAATGCAAGGGAAGAAAAAGCAGGCCATGAAGATGGGCGCAAGTTCGGGTGAGAAGACAGAAACCAAAAAGGAGCTGTAGCATGTTTGTCTACAGATATAATTAATGAAGAGATGCACCCCACCTCCATGTAATTACCGTTTTCCCCTGCGTCTAGATCAATGTGAAGTGCTCCTCAGTATTAGTGGTTATGTACATTGTAGAACTTGCGACTATTCGCCCATGTCATATCATACAAGCCTTCCCCTCCCCCCTTGGCCCTATTATCAGTACATTTATCAGAGTTGTGCCAAAAGATCCAAGACATGATCTCTGAGGGCCTCGATCTTGACATTTTCCTTCACGCCCAACCGACGACATTGCACCTCGACTTCCCTTTTGCCAAAGGCCCGTCCGAGGACCACCACGACCGGATAGCCGACGAGATCGGCATCCTTGAGCTTCCAGATCAGGTCCTTGCCGGGTCGGTCATCGATCGCTGCATCGATGTGCGGCGCCGGCGTTCGCGATGACTGGAGCTGGGTTCCCGGTGTCTGTTGCCCGGAAGGTGTTGTTGCTAACTTGTCGTAAATCTCCGCGGCGGAGTCGTCGTGTCCTTTGCCCGGGATGACGATTACCTCGAAGGGGGCCATGGCTCTCGGCCAGTTCAGGCCTTCTGCGTCGACCAGGCATGATGCTACGGCGGAAATGAGACGGGATATACCGATGCCGTGGCAACCCATTTGCACTGGGATCAGCGCTTGGTCATCTGCGCTCGCCCCGGCGGCAGATGTAGAGGCGACTTTGAGATTCAAGGGCTCGCTGTATCGTGTTCCGAGATAGAATGTGTGACCGACTTCAATTGCCTTTTGTACAGTAAGCTTACCGGTAGAACATTTCGGACAAGCGTCACCATCAATCGGTTTCGTCAAATTTAGAGATCTACTGTTGGCGTGATCTGCTTCGAGTGTCTTCAGATCATGTTCAAGGGAGATATCGGAGGATTCAGTTTGAACGGCCTGCAAGATCGTCTGCCGATCATTTACGTCGACTCTGGAATCGAAGAGTACAAGACGATATGGTTTTGCGTCTGCTTTGGTGCCTTCGAATATGGTACCAGCTGTTCCTTCAACTGGGATGTCTGGTTGTTGATTGATTGATGGGTCTGAGCTGTTGATTTGCTGTAGCGCCTTCCAGTCACTGGCACCACTCAGATCCAAATTTGGTACCAGAGCTTTGATCAGATACGGATTGACATCATATGGTTTGGGCACATAGACCTCGATCTTTCCGAGCCCATCATCTGTGACACTCTCCCACCTGCTGATATGCTGCAGTTGAGTCAGAGTCCTCAGTGACACATCGCCATCACTTCCTGAGCTGGCTTCAGTGCTGTGTGTCGAAATGATGACAGCTGGAACATCTACCAGTTCCTCGTTGCGCACACTCCCACATGTATCGCAGCTGATAACATCGTCTTCGCCCTTTTCATTTGGGAAATGGTACTCATGGCTTAGATCCCCACCCATTGCACCCGAATCAGCATTAGCGACAAGGTAAGGGACCCTAAGTTCGTCAAAGAAGTTATCGTACGCCTTCCGAACATGCTCGTAAGTCGTGATTGCGCTTTGTTCATCCTTGTCAAACGTATAGAGATCCTTCATGAGAAACTCTCGTCCTCTTAGAAGACCTCCTCGAGGCCTTTTTTCGTCTCGATATTTACGTGTGACTTGGTAGAGCCGAAGAGGCAAATCACGGTATGATTGGACTTCATGAGCCACTAATTGTGTGATTTCTTCCTCATGGGTAGGACTCAGTAGAAAGCCGGAGCCCTTTCGATCGGCGAACTGAAAGAACTCCGATCCTTTCTGTAACCTCCCCGATTGCTCCCATAGCTGTTGAGAGGATACCGAGGATAACGAGACCTTTGCCGCTCCGACTGATCGCATATGCTTGTCGATCAGCTGCTCCAGTTTCTCCTGAATCCGCAGTCCAAGAGGGAGGAGATGGAAAATGCCAGAGTACGCCTGTCGCAAAAAGCCCGCTCTGATAAGGAGTGAGTTTGCATCTTCCGTCACAGCTGCTGCAGTATCTTTGCGTTTGGTAGGTATCCAGACGCTAGAGAGTCTTTGACGTCCATCGTGGTAGTGCCGTCGGTATAATATACGAGAGCTTGTTCTGGGGACGCTGCTCTTGACCAGAACACCAAGCACGAACCCCGAGGGTCGTGAGTTCCAACGCATAGAGACTACGTCACACTCCTCAGAACCAAGCCAGTATCCACATGAATCTCCTCTCTCTATGTTACCCGTCTCTATATCATGGTTTATAGTCTCCTGGGTCGGAGGAAATCTCGGAGCGTAAACTCCCTAAATAATCGGGACGCAGGTTCCACTTATGTCGAGACCCGCGCTGTCCCCACAGATGAGTGCTATAGATTGATACTACAGTTTATCATTTCCCTCGAAGAACATCGAAACAGTAGAAGCATTCAGGCAAGGAACTCCTGCCAGCTCTATGACCGGCATTATTTACAAAGACAAACTCATAATAATTTCCTCAAACGAAGCTAGGTACAAGTGCAAGATCTGCAAAGAGATGAAAGCTGTGCTCGGCTAAGCGTGCACAATGACAATATTCGACGTTATCAAGGCATGGGCATAGAAAGTGCCTCTCCCTGTCCCCCGCCTGCCCCTTCCAATATCGTACCTGGGGCGAGCTTTGGCCTCAAATAACACGGAGCTCGGCGAGCGCTTCCGCAACGTCCTCCTTCACAGACCACTCACTACCATCCTGTCGTGTATGGAATTGGAAAAAGTCGCACGATCCTGTTTTGCACGCAAAGAAGATGCGTCTGCCCTTCTCGGGACTTGACAATTGGCGCCTACTGCTTTGGTGGCAATAACAGAGTGGGTTACGCTCATCATCCCCCCTGCAATCGTCGAAACAGGCGAATTTGCTGCAAGGGACACATTTATAATAGGGTCTGCCAGCGTTGCCGTTACGATTACTCGACCGTGTTATGAGTCTCGTACAGGGAAGTGCACAGGCTCTGCATGTTGGGATGACTTGATGGGTTGATGATAGGCTACTCTGCGATAACGAGAGGCTCTTCGGTTGAGACAATGGTACGAAGTCCTGCAAAGACGGAATCTTTGTCCGTTGAGTAGGCATTGGGCTCTCGGATGTAGTCGATATCTTCTCCGAGCTATCCAGTTCCCATGGTGATGATTGCAAGGATGGACGAGAGCCTTCTTGGGATCTTTCCTCTTCTTGTTGAGAAGAGACTGACTCCCGTACGAGTGACCTTTTGGACCAGGAGAAAGGAGACCTCATTCTGAGAAACGGCATGAGAATAAGTGCCGTATCTGATGTCGACCATTGGAGGACTTCGACATTCCTCGAAGATGGCCATCAATGAGATATATATGTTTGGGTTCCAACCTGCAACGTGGGGGCCAGCGGATGCACAGGTGGCAGCACACCATCCAATACATATAGCCACTCGCCTAGAAATAGTAATGCAAGCTATAACTCGTCCATGGAACGGGACCTCCAACCCCGGCCATGCCGCCTTGCTTTGCTCTACCTTTTTAGAACTATGCTCCGGTTTGATTTAGTACACTGTATATCTTGGCTGCACGATGCGTACCATCTCGATTCTCAGGTAAGGACAATGTTCATTCGTAGATCCATACAGAGGGCGTCGAAGTATTAGGTGCATATGTTCTCGTGTGATGGTGCATTTGACTGCAGGAGTGCTCTATGAGCGTAAGTCAAGCTTACCTTTCTTGCGGCCATCACCTTTTGTGACGAGTTCTGCACCATGCACAAGGGCAGTGCATCAGTAATGTTGATGCTTTGTGGCCTACGGGTGTGGTGCGACAGAGTACTGAGACCAAGAAACATCCTCAGCCTTCCTGTCTCTTGCATCAATCCCAGTTCAGAGCAAGAACATCCATGGCCTAGCGTGCATCTTTACTGTGCCTCCACAACCAGACTAAGGCAGTCTTGAGACTTAGCCTATGGTGACATATGTTGGACGATGTCTATCAGAGGCTCTTCTCCTTACCACTGACCAAATGAGATAAACCATTAGCGCCAACGTGTACGCTATTGAAAGCCACTCGCTAAAGATCACCGCTTCTAGAGTCCCAGACAGGACTGAGCTTCCTGTGTCAAGAAATACCAGCGAGCCCAGGTAGACTGTATTCAACCCAATGGTCCTCTCACATGGAACATTTGACGCTACTATATTTGTCGGCGTAAGAGGCATAGCTGGGCGATAGCACCTTATAAGTGTTTGACATACATCCTGAGAGATAAGTGAATTCGGCTCCCGGACCATCCCGTGCCGCTTCAAACAGGTCCGTCAAATTGTTGCTAGCAGGGATCACCAATCATACTCTCAGTACTCCGTAGGACGGAAAGGATACACTCGATGCATCACGGGGTCATCTTGGCGTACAAACGAAACCTTCTCTTCGGCCGAGAGACACATAGATTGTAAGCTTAGAGATGCTCGAGCTCCTTGCTCCTCACAAGGCGATAGGGGGATCTCTCAAGAGGAGTCACCCTTGAGCCACAGACCTCTGTCCTCATCCCGCCCATCACGATCCGATTGGCCTTCCTTCGGGTTGAGATGAAGGGTAGGATGGAGAGCATTGATCACTCACAATGAAAAGATGGGAAACGATACTCCAAGAGAAGGTCCAAACTTGTGAACGTACAGCGTAAAAGTGATTCCAGAAACCCTTATCGGCCTCGGTAATCTTGTATCATTCTGGAAGAGAGGCGCCATCTTGTCCGGAGTTCAGGGCGGGATCACCGCTTAGCCGGATAGAGATGATACCGGGGCAGAATTGGAATACGCCCCGCAAAAAATCAATACTGCCCAAAATTTCTGGTGAAGTTTCTCAGAGGCTCGGAACTCGTTCAGGCAAGCAGCAGAAATGTCTAATAAGCAGAAGGAGGATAGTGTCGAGGCGCTGTCTGCATTACCTCAATTTAACGAGACAACATTGTCCGCTCTGACAAACAAGATCGAAACGAAATTACAAAATCCGAAGAGCGTACGGTCCGGAAGGAAATCTAAGTCGGAACCTCAAGAGTCAAGTGAGAAGAAGAGGCCTAGGTCGGCGCAAGACCCAAGAGGCCAGAAACGAGATCGTAATGGTAACCCTGTGCATGGCACGCTGAAGGGTGCAAAAGTGAAAGATGACAGCGGGAAACAGACGGAGCTCGAGCGGTTGCGCGCCGAAATCATAGCGCTTGGTGGCACCGACGACGACCTGGCCCTAGTCGCAGAGCTCGAATCTGGTAGTGAGGTAGAAGGGACCTCGAGTCAAAAGAATAACAAGAAGGGAACACCCAAAGAACAGGACCTCAGGAATGATGTCGCGAAGATGCTGCAAGGCATGGGCGTTGAAGCCTCGAGATCCGCAGCTACTACTGCCGACACAGACGATGAGCTAGTCGAGGATGTAGAGGAAGAGCTGGACGAAGAAGAGGAGGAGGATGAAGCGGGCGAGAGTGACACCCACGGCGAGAAGTCGAATGCTTTCTTGTCAGGGCTACCAGAAATAAACAGGAGAGGTAATTCAAGGCTTTCTGTCGCGCCTCAACCAGACTGGTTTGCCATTGTACTTCCGGATATACCAAGTAACAATGCAAGGGAAGCGAAGATACCATCACATATGGTGGATCAAGTGCTTCGATATGCCGAAGAGCTGCTAGAAAGAGAGAACCAAGCGTTTCAGACAAGTCAGAAGTCTGAATCCTCATCCTCTCAGAAATTCTTTTCCCAAGTTCTCAGCTCCGGTACCCTAAGCGATAAAATCTCCGCCCTGACTCTGGCTGTTCAAGAATCTCCGTTGCACAATATGAAAGGTCTCGAAAATCTCCTTGGCCTCGCACGTAAACGGAGCCGTGCTCAAGCAATTGACGTGCTGAGAGCACTGAAGGACCTATTCGCTCAGGGCTCGCTCTTGCCAGGAGACAGGAGACTGAGAACATTTGCGACTCAGCCAGGTCTGCTATCTGCTCTTTCTGGGCTTACATCATGGTCTGCTGACCAGCCTTTACCAAGAGGTCTAAGACAGCAGCACCTCATAGTGTGGGCGTATGAGCATTGGTTAAAGGAGATCTATTTCGAAATGATGAAAATTCTTGAGAGTTGGTGTAACGACGAACTGGAATTTTCAAAAGCGAGAGCATTGAGTTACGTCTACGAGCTATTGAAGGAAAAGCCGGAGCAGGAATCAAACCTGTTGCGACTCCTTGTGAACAAAATTGGCGACAGAACTAAGAAGATCGCTTCGAGAGCATCATATCTTCTGTTACAGCTTGAAATGGCACATCCACTCATGAAAGGAACTATCGTTGCCGCGGTAGAGGAGCTTATTTGGCGCCCTGGGCAGACGCTTCATGCAAAATACTATGCTGCTGTCACTCTTAATCAGACAGTATTAAGCACGAAAGAGGAAGAAGTCGCCAACAAGCTTCTTGATATCTACTTTGGTCTCTTCGTCACCCTGTTGAAACCAGCGAAATCGACAGAATCCCGGTCAAGAGGCAAGGACAAATCAAAGAATCATGAGGGCTATTCATCAACCCCGCAGGCTGGGAAGATCAATTTGCAAGAAGAGGACTTAAGGGAAAAGCTCACTTCAGCGATTCTTACCGGGATCAACCGTGCTTATCCTTACGTTACTGCGGATCGTGAAAGGTATGTTACCTACATAGTCTGTCTTGCAAAAACTAATCATCTTCAGGGTTTCGAAACACATGGATACTCTGTTCCGCATAACTCACTCTTCGAACTTCAACACCAGTATACAAGCCATGCTACTGATACAACAGCTCACAGTCGCAAACCAAATGCCCTCTGACCGCTTCTACCGCACTCTCTACGAATCATTGCTCGATCCTCGCTTGGTTACCTCGTCCAAGCAGTCAATGTATTTGAACCTTTTGTTCAAATCTCTCAAGGCAGATCTTAACGTCAAGCGTGTGAAAGCATTCGTCAAGCGAATTCTGCAAATTGTGTCTTTGCATCAACCATCCTTTATCGTTGGCTGTTTTCACCTCCTGAAAGAGCTTGAGGGAACTTTTCCTAGCTTAAAAGCACTTGTAGATGAACCCGAGGAGCACGACGTGGATGAAGAGCATTTCAGAGATGTCGATGAAGACGAGACTGGAAGCCACAAAGCCGATGATGCTAGAGCAGATCAAGACCGACAAGTTTTCTACGATAGTAGAAAGCGCGATCCGGAACATAGCAATGCTGACAGAAGCTGTCTCTGGGAATTACTACCTTATCTTGCTCATTACCACCCGTCAGTCTCAGTTGGTGCTGAAAGCGTTTTGAACCACACAAAGCTCAGTGGAAAAGCGGATCTGAATCTGTATACTCTCATACACTTCCTGGATCGCTTTGTCTACAAAAATCCAAAGGCCGCCGCTTCCGCTACTCTACGTGGAGCTTCAGTCATGCAGCCTACACTTGTCACCGACACCTCTACATCTTTATTCGGAATCTCTGCCGGACAGCGCAACTTGCCAGTCAATACAGAGAAATTCTGGAAACAGAATGTGGAAGATGTTGCCGCAGAGGATGTTTTCTTCCATCAATACTTTGCTAACCTTGGGAAGGATAAAATGGCCAAGAAGAAGGCTAAAGCAGGTGTGGAGGATGAAGAAGGTGACGAGAATGCTATCTGGAAAGCCATTACAGAATCAAGGCCGGACCTTGAAGGTGCGGATGAGAGCGATGAAGACCTGGACATGGCCGACCTCGAGTCGGACTTCGACCAGAGCGACGAAGAAGATTCCAGCGGCCTCGAGGATATCGACGAAGACATGGAAGACGAATCTGCAGCCGGAGGTAGCGAGGGAGAAGGGTTTGGCGGTGTCGAACTTGTTGGCTTCGATGATTATGATGATGATGATGAAGAAGAAGATGTCAGTGTCGACGGAGCCGTCGATGCCGAAGCAGATTCCGAAGTCGAAGACGCTATGGATGAACCCAAGAAGAAGATCAAGAAAGGTGAAACAACAAGAGAGCGCAAGAAGAGGCTCAAATCATTGCCAACCTTCGCTGCCGCAAGTGACTATGCCGCCATGCTGGAAGATGACGAAGGGGAAGATTTCGGTCCGGTTTAATGTAGCCAGCACCTCTTTCTGTAGTTTCCAAGCGAGTAGACAATTAGGAATTACCCTACGTGCAGTTCAACTTCTCCATGTGATCGACCAGCGTCTGTGCTATTGGACGAAAGCGACGCCAACCGACATTCCCTCCTCTAGTTTTCACTGCAAGCCGGAGTGAAAATCGTCACTACACCAGCCGCTCGGACAGGGAAGGGTGAGATGACAAGTACCAGCTAGGAAAAGGAGGATCTCTCAACATTCTGGCCGAGAGATTGATCCTTTTGCACACTCACTATAGTAGAAAGATCTCGAGTCGACACTATGGCTGAGCAATTGTTCCATCAGACTATCGAATATAACCAACTGTGCAAAGAAAACCACAGAGAAGAATAACCAGATAAAACGTTGATATTGTGTTCCACGACCCTTGGGGAGGATGTGGCGACTCTCGGCTAAGTTGAGCTCATGGATAGACACCGCCTCCGGACTGGCCTAAAGTATTCTGCCGCTTATCAATACCCAGGTAAGCTACCTGGCACCAACCCCGGTAGCAAGCTGTCCTTTGATGCAGGTCTATCGAATCCTGGCACCAAGCGACTACGGCCAATTGACGCAGTCTCAGCTTCACTTTCCTACAAAGTGTAACGCGCACGGCCATTTGGATATCGCCATGTGGAATTTTTATAGAAATGCCCAATGATGATAGCAATGAGTCTATGGCCGACGTAGACGATGCGGCCGCGCATGCTCACTGGGATCAATCATTGCTTTCGACTCCATCGGATGAGGATGTTCACAACCTGACCCCGGGCCCTTCGGAACGGCATAAATTCTTGCAGCGCCCTCCGTCAAAGCGCCAGTCTTCCCTGTCGAAGCCGCCTCCGCTTGGTCAACCTCGCACACCACGCACACCCCATCGTGTACGATTCAACTTGGAAGATCTAGGTTCCGATTCTGACGAAGCGTCGCCCATGAGCCCCCCTGGGAAGCGAAAGAGGATACTGCCTGATAGCAATTGGGTGGAAGAAGATGATTATCTTGCATCTAGCAGCAATGGCTCAATTGGCCTGGGGTTTACTGGTGCTGACGCACCGCTCCTACCAGACGGGCATGAGCCTTCG
Organism: Pseudophaeomoniella oleicola; assembly: GCA_003868215.1. NCBI lineage: Eukaryota > Fungi > Ascomycota > Eurotiomycetes > Phaeomoniellales > Phaeomoniellaceae > Pseudophaeomoniella > Pseudophaeomoniella oleicola. The sequence goes on from QWDQ01000033.1 coordinate 91,989, forward strand.
GAAAGAATGTCAATAGAGGAATTCAGACCGGAAGATTACCTTGAGACTGCAAGACCAAAGTCGAATATGCGTGCTGCCTTCATGAATATGGCAAACAGTATCATTGGCGCGGGGATTATTGGCCAGCCGTATGCTATCAAGCAGGCAGGGTTAACTACCGGAGTTCTCCTCCTAGTCGGCCTCACTTTTGTTGTCGACTGGACTATACGTCTCATTGTGATCAATTCGAAGCTAAGCGGCGCGGCTAGCTTTCAATCAACCGTTGAATTTTGTTTCGGGAAACCTGGTCTCATCGCGATCTCTTTCGCACAATGGGCGTTCGCTTTCGGAGGTATGGTGGCGTTCTGTGTGATCATCGGTGATACCATTCCCCATGTATTTGCAGCTGTTTTTCCAGGGTTGAGGAATATGATGTTCTTGTGGCTATTGACCGATCGACGAGCAATCATTGTCTTGTTCGTTCTAGGCATCAGTTGGCCCTTAAGCCTCTATCGAGATATTGCCATGGTAAGACCTCTCGGGGCGTATAACAGGATCTATCTGACCCTTAGCAGTTATCTAAAGCGTCCACTTTGGCATTACTGAGCATGATCATCATATTAGTGACCGTGATCACACAAGGCATCACAGTCCCGGCAGACCTGAAAGGTCCTGTCAGTGGATCATTGTTCATCAACAGCGGCATATTCCAAGCCGTAGGAGTGATTTCGTTCGGTAAGATGGAGGTTCATGTATGACAGTTTGAGGAAAGCAGCTAACCAAAGCTTGCAGCATTCGTCTGCCACCATAATACGTTACTGATCTACACCTCTCTACGAACCCCTACTATATCCCGGTTCTCACTCGTTGTCCACCTCTCAACCTTTGTCAGCCTCGTTTTCTGTCTTGTCATGGCCCTTTCTGGTTATCTTACTTTTGGATCTGCCACAAAAGGGAACTTGCTCAACAATTTTCCTGCTGGAAACACCATGGTTAACATTGCACGACTATGCTTCGGCCTCAACATGCTGACCACGTTGCCCCTCGAATGTTTTGTCTGCCGAGAAGTAATTTTGAACTATTTCTACCCCAAGGTACCACATCAGAGACGGCGCCACTTCCTCATCACAACCGGTCTGATCGTGACTTCGGTGTCTGTGAGTCTTTTGACAAGTGACCTCGGAATTGTGTTTGAGTTGGTAGGCGCAACTAGTGCGTGTGCGTTAGCATATATTCTACCTCCTGCATGCTACATCAAACTCGTGGGGAGCAAGAATTGGCGCAGAGTGTTGCCTGCGTACGCTACAATCGCGTTCGGGATTGCTGTGATGGTTGTCAGCGTGGTGATGTCTCTCATCAAAATAGCAAAAGGAGAAGCCTCCTGAATTTCAGCAGGCTGGCTGCTTCATTCTTCGCCAAACGCATCCTTCACCAGCACTGCAGGGTCTAAACCCCGTCTCATTGCGATGATTCCTCTGCTGAGTCATACGAGATTGGCAGATGTTCCGCGCAGTCACAAGTCTTTGATATGCTATATCGTCAACTGTCTGCGAATCCATCAAGAGCATTGTTGCAATCATAGAATCGACGATGCAACTTCACGATACCGACGTGATGAGCGTTGAGCCGAGGATCCTCTACACATGTATCACGATTTGGCGAACAGAGACACCATCCAGAAGAAATACGACAGGTAGATGGCAAGCAATCACCCAATACCTCGAAGAGACTACAATGGGCCAGTCGCCTAAGGGGCCTTCCCTCCACGGTAACCTACCCCGTTGGTAGAAGACTCGAATTTCGAGTTTTGACTGATCCATTCGGCCTATCCCAGACACTATGGCCTATGCCAATTTCAAACAAGCCATAACACCTATTAACTATACATAGGTATCTTGCCTCAAGTACTCTTTCAGCCTGAATGTGGTCAAGTGTTGCTCCTACAGCCTAGCGAGATACCTACCTTACCTACCTACCTTATGATAATTTTATCACCCAAGCCTTTTGAGGCGCTTGGGTTTGGGGGTTGCCTGCTTATCTTATCTTCCCTCTCCATTCAGTTAGTGGCTCGGCACCTCCGATTTGGGGGTTTACCCTTTCCTTGTCGCACTCAATGAGTCGAATATACAGACTTCACAATTGTGCCTATCTAGTAGGTATCAGTGCCCCTTGTGCTGGCCTTGTCTTTCGGTATGCATTGTAACATAGATCGCTATTACTCAACACCATGCCGTTGAAAAAATTGTTTGTCCTCACAGTAGGACCCTGAGAACCCCCAAGAACCCCCAGGAACCCCCAATGCGAAAGATGAGCCTGTATACTGAAGACGATTCGCCGGAGGACTCTTTAATGAGCAAGGGCATGCGTAGACCTCGCAGCCGCAGTAAGAAAATAACACGAGGTGCTCGAGGAGTACCTTTCTACGAAAGACCCTACCGATGCACAGTAGAGGACTGCACTAAGTCTTATACTCGCCTGGAACATCTGAGACGACATACGCTAAATCGTACAAAAGCCTCTTCTTTTGTTTGGTAGCGATGCTGACACCCATAACTAGATAGACCAACCAAGGTATGGGCTTGCTCGAAGTGTACTGCTACATTCGTCCGTCGTGATCTGTGTCAGCGTCACCTTCGCGTCTCCCATAATGGTTCCCAGACAGACGAAACTCAACCAACACCTTGCAATCCCAATATCGGTCAAATATGTAGAGAAGAAAATGCAGCCGGATCTGAGCTATCGGTTAGCAAGACCTGTGCCGGCACAAGCTCGTACAGTGGGATTGCCCGCAGATCTTCCCCAGGGAGCTACGCCAGCTCTGATCGAGGGCTGCCAGGTTTCACCTCTGCCGTATCATACCACGACGACGACCATTCAAATGTGCAAATTGACTTACTAGAGGGGCTCGAAATGCTACAAACAGATCGAATTCTGGACGCCCAAGATTGGGAGTGTGGGCTTGTGAACAGCGATATATCACGATTTGCGGATACCGACATCGACTGGTTCTTACAAAATCAATATTCCCCAGGCTCAGAACATGGCGTTCAGCTTGGGGAACCAGAAATGTTCTTCGGCGATCCTCAGCTGGAAACAGCCAGCACAACAGAAAATACCAGTACAGCAGCGAAAGCAAGGATTGTCGTTCAGTCGAGGCCAGCGCTGTTTCAAGAATCACAGTCAAAGGTTTATATACCAGGTACTGGTGACGTTGAAGCTCCGACCTGCGGTTTCCGTATTTGTAATGCTTTGACCGATAAAAGGCGATTCGAGTTATTACTCGCACTACGCGGAATAATAGATGTTGACGTTACGGATACTCTATTCTCGCTCAACAGCATGAAGCAAGGCATCCACCTATACGCCAGGAACGTTTCGATAGAGTACTCGATACTCCATCACCAGATCCTGTTTCCGACCTCTGAGGAGCGCCATCAGGCAATGGTCGATGTCTTTGGAGAAGAGCCTGGTCCACAACTCACTTGGGCCAGTATCACTTTTGGTTGGAGCCTGATAAAGAGTGATACCGGTCGCGAGTATGATATGGCACTCAAAATACAGCGTGCGTTAAGGTCATCCGTCATCACAGTGAGTCATTCAATGTCTAAGAGTATGCTCACCGTTTTGACCTATTGACGTGTAGCATCCGGCACTCTTAACGTCGCCACCTCTATGGCTCGTTCAAACCCTTTTCCTAGTTCTCCTGTTTGCCAGATACCAAGGGACACATAATGAATATGGATTTGCTTCCCTTTTCCATGGAGTATTGCTCGAGGTGGGATCTTTTTACCTTACATTTCTTGTTATTCGAGGGCAAACGCTAACTGTGGTTGCTGCCAAAGGCTACACGTCGCATTGATACCAGGTCTGACAACATCAACAATAGCAGTATAAGTCATGTAGAGTCGCCTCAACTGGCTTGGATGAAGTGGATCAAAGCAGAAACCATCAGAAGGTATTACCTTCCACAACGATGCTTGCTTAGATGCTCACAAAAATGGCAGGGTGATATTGCAGACGTTTGCATTGGATGTCAAAAATTCTATCTTACATGGTGGAGATCTTTCAATGACCCCTTTCGAGCTGAGCATCAGACTTCCATTCTCCGATGATGCTTGGTATGCAGCCTCCCCGGAGGAGTGGGTCGATCTCATGACACAAGAAACCGGAGAGCCTGTCTCATTCCTCACCATGTTGAAAATGTCATGGAATTCTACGGCACGCAGCATCTCCGCCCAAGGTCTTCCAAGGGGCTCAATGGCTATTCTCTACGGAATCATTTCGATCGCACGAGAGATTGCCCGACGAGAAGAGAACACTTTCAACCGATCGACCAGTGCTCTGCTCTCTCTAAGCAACACGGTGAGGCATTCGTTTGAAGCCTGGAAGAGTTCGTGGGGCAAGGCCCATATCCCCAGTGGCGTGCAGTCAGCTTGGCCCTGGAAGAATTGCACCTGTGTGCTCCGACTAGCACATACACTCTACGAGATCAACCCGGTAGATCTCCAGACGGTTGCCGGCAGGGATGTTGTCGACGGCAAGAGAAGAGGTCCATCGGACTACGGGAGGTCGAAAAGAAAGATCCAGCTATGGGCGAAGGAAGAGCGGGCTTTACTTTGTGTCTCTCGTAAGCTTATCTTCCTTCTCTCTCTCTCTCTCTTTGCTTACAATAGTACCTACCTACCTTCCCACTGGCTAACATGAACCCCTCTCCCTCAGACGCCGCCAGCATCATTCAAGAACGTCTCAGCGCTAACCCAACTGTGACCCATTGTCACCATTGCCTCTGGTGCCTCTACCTCGCGGCGCTAATCTGCTGGAACTTTGGCTCCACCCTCATCTCAACACCTACAACACGCGCCATCAACCCAATCCTCCGAGATGGCAAACTCGTCTCCAAAGACTGCGCACGCACGCAATGTGACGAATACCTCACAGCAGCCGTGCACGCGGGAGAAGACGACGAAGAACAACATCGTCATGATGAGCCCACGACGATTTCGACCGCAGCCGTCGATGAGCGACGACGCCAAATCCTGCGCGAAACAGCAGGCATGCTCATCATATTGATTGCTTTCTTTCGGTCGCAGTGTGAGCGAGGGATGTACGAGGAAGAGATCAGCACGCTGGCCAGGATTGCTGGATTATATTCATGATCTTCAAGAGTTCCGATGAGAACTGTGCTCAGATGTTCTGAGTTGTATGATGCTGATGATGGAATGGGATCCATATGGTCATTTCCTTCAAAAAAAGAAACAACACATTGCTGTATCAATCAAGTGAAATAATTTGCAGAATGTATGCAACCAACCTATATATTTACTTGGTAACACTTCCTGTTTCCTCATCGGAAATCCAACCCGAACCCGAATCCGAAATGAATATGATAATTGCTTGCACTCCGTATTTGTACAATGCCTAGGAAATTAATTGGTAAGGGTTGGGTAATAATAATCAGAAAGCAACATGTGATGGACGCATCAGTATCAATACCTACCTTCCAACTAAACCAACCAATCGTTCCTTGCAAGGACCGGCGTCTCCCACAATGTGTCCTGGATTTACTAAGGTAGGAACTGTACTGGTCAAGTACGTAGGTTGGTTGGTCATGGTTGGCTGATTAAAATTGGATGCGGTGATTGTTGGTTTGCGTGGAGGTGATGAATAATATGGTGTGTTTGGGGGGGGAGAGGGTTGGGTTTCTTCACCTTAGATGTCTTCGATATTTACTTACCCGGTAGATGAATATGTGACTTGGAAGTGGAAGAGAGAGACTGGGGTTATATATATAGAGAGGTCCATATATGGCCGAGAGAGGGGATGGAAATACGTGTCACGCATACACACATACATACCTACCTACCTACTTAGCTTCAGGAAGAACCATTGAGAAAGTGTCGACATTGTGACTCTGATACATATATATATATACTCTTCAAGAGTCAAGAAGATCAAAGAGATGTCTGCGAACAAGCTCCACAGTAATCGAGTACTCATTGTGGGAGGCACATCAGAGATCGGGTTCGGCGTAGCCAAAGCTGTGGTTGCCCCTGGGCCGGTCGAGAGTGAGATGTGGGATGTGCTCAACGAAGAGAGGCCGGAAGAGGCATTTCGAACAGCTCGCGAAAACCACTACGACGGGAAGAATGGCACAGCCTGATATCAGATGTCGCAGAGGCGTATCTGTACAGCATGAGAGATCATAATCTCACCGGGACCGTCATCAGCTCGAATTCGGGTCAACTCCTGAAATAGATTTCGCTAACAGCAGTCAAAGAATCACAATGTCCACAGATAAAATAGATGCGAGCGATAGACAAGTATGACATGCAGGGAAGATGAACGTCTTTTTGAATGATACTGGCCCTCGAACACGCTCTTCATTCGCCTATATGCCTTATCAATGAGCCTTATCACCACCCCAGGAAGATAATACTACGTAGTAGATGTCTCAGGATGAAGGAAGGAGGGATCGTATAGGAGAGCGGATCTGTCTCTGATTAGATTAATACTAAATTACGTAGTACACTGTAATAGCTATAATTATCTAATAATGTCAATCCCCTTCAAGGGTCCAGGCTTGTTCTAGGTTGTATGGACCTAATAATACCTAGCCTCACTAGGTACCTAAGGGAGGTATTATGTACCTGGACTATGTCTTAATTAAGGGCTGCGTATGTACCTGGACTACGTAAGTTAACGTAGTAATTAAGGGCTGCGGTACCTAAAGAGGCTTGGCTTGGCGAGGGACTTAACCAACTCCGTCCATTGATTGGGTCTCTTCGCCCTTGTTCTTCGCTTACCCTTTAGACGCTCTGCTCGCATCCTTCTTCATACATTCCACCGTCTGTCTCTTCTTCTTTCACAACACAGAAAAGAAAAGGAGCAAAGCAGGAATCATCGGCTGTTTTTTTCTTTCATTGTATCGCATTCGCATTTTGCTGCATGTAAAAAAGGTCGTCGCTCATTTCAGGTCATCGGTCTGTTTTATGTCTTGTTTGCCAGGCAGGACTTCTGTTAGAGACGCGTGCTTCTGACGTCTGTTTTGTCCGACCCTACCTGCTTCAGCCGACTCGTTTCGTTTCAGCTGGTCGATCAGCCATCAACCCATCAACCATCAACAACGAACCTTGGACTTTGAGCGAATTGGATCAGTCTCAACCGTTGTTTTCACACCATCTGGCTGTCGTCAAACATCAGAAGTAAAGTGAACGAGTCAGTCAGCCAGCATCCACGTTGTTTCGTAACGGCCGAGTGTTCCTGGAATTCCAGCCTATCCGTCATATCACGTGATCTGCCACAACATGACCATGTGGAAGAGGGACGATTGTATCAAAAATTCCGAAGGCGATGGCTGTTCTAAACCCGTCAGTGACTTTGAAAAGTCTGGCATTCCCGCCATCTTCAGTGCATGGTAAGGGCCTCACTCCAAGACATCTCAACCACCAGCCTGTCCTCTTCTCTTTGTTCCGCTTTCATCCCTTGTTGTCGTCGTCAACCCGCTTTCCCCCCACCCCATCCCCAAAACCACGTCACACCCATCTCAGGTGTCCTTCCCCCTGATAGGGATTTTCTAACTTTGCAACCCACGCCAGTTTCTTCGTCCTCCTGTTCATAGGCATATACGTCATCGTCCGACGAAAGTCCAAGAAGCGAAAACTTCTGGAACGCCAAGAAGATCGCAAATTCGAGGAACTCGAGCTCGACGACCGGCACTTGACCGCTCCCGATCATCATATGGAGACGGACACCGAGTACGACTTCAAGCCAGAGTCTACTACCAGCATTGGGCGTTCGAGGAGTATGGGTTCGGGAGTATAGAGATCATTTGTTTTTTTGTTTTGCTTGTTTGGGTTTTGGTTTGGGGTTTGGGGTTTAGGCCTGTTTGAATAGTACAAGGCTTGTGTTTGTTTTGTTGGTTAACTAAGGTATGTACCTTATGGTGGTTGGGTTGTCTATATACCATATTCCTCTTTTTCCTCCTTCTATTGGATTGGAGTAGTGGGTTCATCCGCAGTGATTTTATACAACAGCTTTGTACCAATACTTATCAACAACATGTTTCCTTTTTTTTTATCAATCAAGCATCCAATTCTGATGGGTATGATCTTATAACGATGGGAGTTGTTCTTTTGTTGGGGGAGTGAAATGAAGTGAATTTGTTACATAGGTAAGTTTTTTTCTTTTCTTTTTACATGTTCATGAAAAGTTCTTGATATACCGTTGGAGTTTCCATCTTCTCTGTCGAGCGCGAAGCGAAGGAACGCTCACTCAGTCAACAACAACGAAAGACGGGGACACGATTTTGCTGTTTTCTATCCTATATGCGCCTTGTTCTTCTTCTGCAACCCGACCATCCTCCTCACCTCGTTCCAGAACCCCTCGGGAGCGTCCGACAGCGAATCCTCGTACGCGTCGATGACGGGTTTATCCCAGACGAGGTCCGCCTCGGACGGCTTGACGACCTTGGTGCGCTTGATGAGCTTCCAGCCGGAGTAGGTGACGATGGCGACGAAGACCATGGTGTAGTACGAGAAGAACGTGCCGACGTCCCACCAGCCGGGGAGGAAGGTGGTGTAGCCGTAGCAGCCGACGACGACGGCCATGCCGACGGTGCCGATGTAGCCGCAGTAGGGTTGGAAGTAGCCGGTGTAGGGGAGGGTGGCGCGGTCGATGCCTTGGACTTTGAGGGCGCGGTAGAAGAAGAGGTAGGTGACGCTCATGATGATGTAGTCGATCAATTGAGCGGCTTCTGTCACGTTTGCGAGCCACGTCACGACCTGAGCGGTGCCGCTTCCGACCTGCAGGAAGGAGAGGAGCGGGAAGATCATGGTGATGGCGAAGCAGTAGATGGGGATGCCGCTCTTGGTGCATTTCTTCAAGAAGGCTGGAGCCTGGCCCTGCAAGGAAAGGCCGTACAAGGAACGCATGGCGCAATAGACGTAGGCGTTGCCGGCGGAGAAAATGCTGGTAACGAGAAGCGCGTTGACGATATGGGGTAGCACTGAAATACCCATGTTGCTCATGGCGATGACGTATGGAGACGCAGCAGCTGTTCCGGACCCAGCGTTGATGAGTTTCTGGTCGTTGTAGGGAAGCACGATCCCAATGCAGAGCGCGCCGCCGATGAAGAAAACACCGAAGCGCCAGTACATTGTCTTGAAGGCAGCCTTGAGGTAGGTTCTTGGTCTCTCAGTCTCGCCGGCAACCATGGCCATGTATTCTGGACCGACGATCGTGAATGCAGCCGACCACAGAGCTCCAAGGAACCCTTCGAAGCGACCCAACGCGCCGGTAGTCACGTACTCGGCGAATGCACCGGGGCTATTCCAATATCGAAACCCATACGGGTCGTGTTTAGGATTGCCTCCAACCATGGTCACAAATGTGAACGAGAAGACGATCATGATGAGTAGAAGCTTGCCCGACGACAGCCAGAACTCTGCCTCGCCGTAATACTTGACAGCGAAGACATTGATGAGACTGGATTACATGTCAGCGTTCGTTTAATCCATGCCATATCACGAATCCCACTTACGCATATAGTACGATACAAGCCGCGCATATCGCTGCAACAGGGATATCATCACTCCAAAACGTGAGGACCAAATTGAGAGCAGTGATTTCGAAGGGGATGAGAGTAGCCTCGTAGAGGAAGAAATTCCATCCGGCCATGAACCCGAATGCATCGTCGACCCATTTTCCAGCCATACGGATGAACGAGCCCGAAACAGGCATGTAGACTGCCATTTCCGCCATCGAATTGTTAACAAGAGCGAGCAGGCATGAATATACGGTATAGGCGATGAAGAGACTCCCAGGCCCGCCTTCAGTGAGACCACCACCGATGCTGACGAAAAGCGCAGTACCAATTGAACCACCAATGGCCATAAGCTGGACTTGGCGATTGCCCAGATGCCGTTGGAGCTGATCTGTATTGTCCACTACATATCCTTCCTCGACCACTGGGCCAGATTCCGCGAACTTCCCCTCTTTGTCATCATACATTGGTGGTTCCATTTTGTCGCAGCTCGCAGCAAAAAATATTGAACGACAGCGAGGTGGATGAAATCACGTCTGAAGAGGTCGCAGGGACTAGATATTTAAGGCGACCCAGATAGCTAGGCCACCTTAGCTGCCCACCTACTGCGGTACATCAGCGATGGGGTCTACGATCCCCACTTAGAACCCTTATCAAACGAGCCGGCGAGCGGCTGGTAGAGTCGTCTTATCGTGGATCAGTTTACCCATTGGGGTACTTGGCTCGAGTTGGGGGAAGTTGTCAGCGAGGAGATTCGTTCTCGAACTTCTATCATCCTCCTCTGTCAGGCTTAGTAGATTGTGTTCGCCTATATGCCGCTCATGATTGGCGTTGGGAAGTAGGCCTTTTCGGTTTGTGTATCTTTCTCACTTTGATCGGTCGCTAAGTATTCCCATGCGTGGCGATCGCCTATCTCAATCCTTGCATCAAGATCATGATCATGATCGATCAGAAGAGGAAATTTTTGTTTTTGCTTTTTGATGTTTTTGATTGGTCACCGTGAGGCTGTCGAATGAGACGTCATGGCCATTGCGATGAATTCATGTCTTCAGATAAGAGAGGTCGATCATTTCAACAGCGCGAGAGGTGAGATGAGATTTCTCAAGTAAGTCGAGTTGTTTCTCATTAGTCAATGACTTGTGTTCTTACCTTTCCCTTCCCTTATCTCTATGGTTATCGTTATCGTCTACTACGTATGGTTAAGGTCCCTAAGGGTTAGGAGCCTATCACGTGTTCTGGGTTTAACTAATTATCGATAGTCCACGACCAGTTCTGGCTGGCCTCGCTGGTTATCTGACCTGACGAACTGTATTCCCACAGCATACTACGATATATCAATCAATCCTGCAGAAATACCAGTCATCCGCAGTCCCAGTCCCATTTGCGACAAGGATCGGACCCAGTTTAGCCTTACCGTGTAGCTCATCCCATATCCCGGACCTTGATCCTGGTGAAGAAATGCCGTCTCAGCTATGAACCTGGTGCGCTGAAAGCCAGATCCCGGATGGAGAATTTCCCCCGCAATGCGAGACCAGCCTTGGACATGTTGCATTGCATTGCTTCCAAGGTTGTCTTAGGATGGTTCGTATAACTGACTATAACGTACAAAGGTATTCTCTGCTAGGACTGGGCTATTACCTGAGTCTACTAGTGCCAATGCCACCGTGTCTCGAGGACTTCCGTGCTTATGTCCGCAGAACCGGTTCTCACAAAATTGCGCCATCCAATTCACCAAACTCTAGATGGTAGACATTCGTCTGATTTACATCTTTTGGCAGCAAGATCATGGGCTGATTATGACATGGCCACCGTAAAAGCTGTTCAACACCATGTTTCATCTTGCCATATGCTGCACACAGGGCTGGCGCAATCTCCGCCATATTGGATATTACATCGCCACACGAAGTCCGAACGGCCGAATAGGTCAAGTCATCTGTTTTGGTTGGTGATTCCAGTCCGATCTCGTCTCAGGGGTGTGGAAGAACCACTGCAGCATGTCTCTTGCGCTCTCTTGCTCATGCCCACGACAGCAGCCGCATGCTGGCGCCTGCATATAAATGTCTAAATAGAACATCGAATCCTCTCAGCATGTTGATAAATCCAATTATCCAGAAGGGTCGACTCAGTGTTCGCATCAATTAGTCACAATGAAGCTGTCAGCGCTCTTTGTCTCGGCCATGGTCATCTTTTCTGATATAGCGCTTGGCGCTGTCATGCCGGAACATAGGATCCGATCAACACAGACATACAACGGCAAGAATGGATACTTGACACGCCATGGCTGCCTTTCAGATAGCCAGGCAGCTTTGGTTGTGTCTACCTTTTCCTCCCTCTTGACCAGTTTCAACGCCGCTCTGGCGAATGCTACTTTGGCAAGCGACTTCACCGACCAATCGGATAGCATCGACTTCTTGACCGGCGCAGCGGTAGGTTTATCCTTGGAGAGGCATTCATATCTGATACTGCGATGCTACGATCCTCTTCCAAGGTCAGATACCGAGCTAACACTTATCAGCCTGGCACCCTCACGTTTCCATCCAAGGCCGCATTCATCAACTCCAACGGAGGGGGCGCTCCAATCCCGTCAATCACGACGCTCAATGTGTGGCACACGTGCGACCAGATCACTTGGCGCTGGCGAGCGAATCTGACGCCTCTGCCTGTCCAGGGCATCGACTCCTTGGTCGTCAGTAAGGGAAATTTCCTCATCGAGACTGTGTACAGCGAATTCAACTCGGGTGCATGGGCACAGGATGCGCAGTGAACAGAACGAAAAGACAATCAAGGACTGAGATCTGAAGGACCCGAAGGTGATCACAGAGAGCGGAAAAGTGGCCTATTAGCATCAAACGGTTGTCCATAGCGAATGGCATTTCCTGGGGGTCGGTTCCATCCTTTTCGCTATATATGCCATTGAGCTAGTATGCCTCTTATACCAATTACAAGAGCCCACATCCCACAGCGAGATATTCGCGCACAGATCACCCTATCCACCTCATGGCGTCAGCACAACCATCTTCCCCATGACCGCGTTCGCAGCCGAGAGCTCAAACGCCTTCTCAAACTCCTCAAGCTTGAACTGTGCCACAATCTCTTGTCCGGCGCTCTTTCCGAGCTTCAGGGCTCCTGATTCTGCGAGCTTGATGAGTCCCCGGATGTCGTCCCTTTCGTACATATACTGCCCTCGGATCGTGAGGTTCTTCCACATTGCTGTAGCAACCGGGATTGGAATGTCGCCGCCGACCGTGCCCATGAGTGAGGCGCGGCCGTAATTTCTGAGAGCCGCAAAGCAGCTTCTGAGGTGGGTAGTGTTACTAACGGTGGCAGGGGTGAGATCTAGATATGCGTCGACGGGGCCGAATTTGGAGATTGCCGCAGCATCTTCCTCCTCGTTCCCTGTGATCTGAACAAGCTTGACTCGTGGAAAGAGAGATTGGACCTTCTTTAGGGTTTCCAGGTTGCGGCTAGCAGCGATGACAGTCGCGCCCATTGCGACGGCAACTCCTACTGCCGCACCACTGAAGTTCCCAGTTGCAGGGGTGATAAGGACTGTCTCTCCAGCTTTGAGGTCCATTCCTCTGAATCCACCATATGAGACAGATTGTGTAAGGATATAGAGGAGATCAGGCACAGCGTAGCCAAGCTCACCGCACAGAATTCCTTCATTCAGAGCCCAGCAGTTTTCCAATGGGGATCGGATGTACTCCGCGAGCCCACCATTACGCCAATTGTCTGCTGTGAATTTCTTGCTTTGAGGTGATGGACCATCGTATATACCCCAAAGGATCTGTACATCGGGATTATCTCTAGCACGTACGAATGGGTCCAGCAGAACCAACTGCCCGAGATCGAGACTGGTGGTATCTTGTCCGATAGCTACGACCCTGCCAACAACCCTCAGACCAGGTACGAAAGGTACTGGGAAGGTGAAACCAGTCTCGCCACTGAGATGGCGAAGCAAGACGGGGTCGGCAGCAGTGGCTATGACTTTGACGACAACACTGCCCGGGAATGGCTCTGGAGCTGGGATGTCCTTCAAGGTGAGGGGCTTACCAACGCCTTCACAGACAAGGGCACGCATGGTATCTGGCAGTATTTGTGCCATTATGGAGATCTGGAGTACGAAAATATCGCTCTTGATTCCTGGAGTTGGCGTAGGTCTCCTTCACATGGACAATGCCTGGACATGCTTATATCTTCACACGCCTCGCATAGAGCCATTGCTTATGAGATCTACCTTGGTATGGGTTGTTGGATCGAAGGCTGACGATGACAAATCGGATGTGATGCCTACCAACCTTCTTATTCTAGCAGATCCGGAGACGACCGGTACAGTACTTTACCCCTGCCATTGGCCCGGATCCAACCTCTCCCGGATCTATAAAGTAATCAGGTAAAGGTAAGGATAGGAATGTTGTGATATGTCTCCCGTACAAATTGGGGTTAGCTTAGTCAAATACGAGATGAAGTTAGCGTGAGATGACAAAGAATGGAGAACGGGGGCACGGTGTATCTATGACGCCGAAGCTGCTTCAACCACCACCGAATACAACCCGGCATACTTTCATATTCAGATCTTTCTCTACTTCTTCTCTAGCCACAAATCATCAGTGCCTGAAGCATGGTCATTATCGTCAACTAGGCATCGATCATAGATACAACAACCTGCATGGCTACCATGCCATCGTCCTAAAGTGGTTCCCACTTGACTGGCATCGAAAGCTTGGTACCCAGACGCTGTCCATTCCTGGTTCGATCCTGCTCCGTCTCACGATAGAAACAGATCGTTTGTGTGGCTGATCATGACGGCTCCATCATCTTTATCCGTACAGGATGTCCATCGTAAAAGGAGAGCGCATAAAAAGTCTCGGCAAGGCTGCGCGAACTGCAAGCTTCGCAGAGTCAAGGTAGGCAGGCCACTGCGTCATCCTTTCCTGCTCTTTTACGCCTCTAATCAACCCCATGTAGTGCGATGAGAGTAAGCCTAGGTGCGAGAAATGTGCCTCATTTGGTGTCTCTTGCAATTACAATGCCAAATCCCCTGATTTGGAACTATCCATTGATGGGGCATTCAAAGTCCCGATGATTCCGCTAGAATCACCTTGCTCGATGAATCAAACCATTCTAGGCGTGTTCAATGTTTCTTGGAATCAAGATGGGACCGCTTCCACCAGAGGTAGCCCGCGCTACCAATTGAATAACCAGGACATAGAAACACTCTACAAGTTTCAGGCACGGACGGTCTACACCGTCGGTACAACGGCTACCGTCCATCTTTACCAGAAACAAGTCCTCAACCTCGCCTATTCTGTAGGTGTCTACGACTTGGACCCCTCGTGCTCACGTACTGACTATATGTTCCAGAATCCATTCTTAATGCATCTACTGCTAAAGTTTACAATGCTGCATGATCGCTTTCTTACCGATCCACAGGATCAGAAGCAGTCCGCTGTTGAAGCTTTCCACTGGTATCATGGGACGGCGTTATTCAACAAGGTGCTGTCCAAGCCTCTTCATCCATCGACACGAGATGCCATTTGGGCTGCTGCGGCTCTTCTCGGCTCAATAGCTGTAGCAGTCATCGAAGCAAAATCGCCGGAGGAAGCATGGCCTCTCATGCCACTTTCGTCTTCAGAGCCTCACTGGTTGAAAATCAGCGATGGGAAGAAGGTAATCTGGAAAATTTCCAATCCTTCGCGGCCTGATAGTGTCTTTCATAGTCTGGCTGGTCACTCTGCAGCACACGTTGAAATAAGTCCAACTTCACCAAATTGGGATGTTCTCCCCGTCGAATTCATTCAAATCTGCAATATCGACGCCAACACAAACGCAGATAATAACCCATATTACAACAATCTGTCTATTCTAGCAGAGCTGCTGGACATTGAATGTAATCACACCACTATTGTGAAGTTCCTATCTTTCATCAGGGACATTCCGTCAGCATACATGACCCTGACAGAAGAGAAGGATCCTGCTGCGCTTCTGATTTTGGCATACTGGTTAGCCAAGGTCTATGACTACCATCAGTGGTGGCTCTGGCGACGGTCCTTGATAGAGTGCCAAGCCATCTGCATATATTTAGAAAGATATCATGGTCACGACACCAGGATTCAGAATCTTCTTCAGTATCCCAAGCTGATATGCGGCCCTGCTGCAGTTGAAGAATAGGTGACAGCCTTTTTGGGGGACGCTTCCCCTGGTGCACCGAAACAACCTCCCAAGCTAGGAGCAATACGAGAAAACTTGTCGGTGCCGTCCATTTAACTGCAATAGGCGCTCCTGAGTGACTTCAGATGTTTGCAGGCTTCAGAATTCATACGATCTTAGGACTGCCTCCTGACGCGTTGCAGCGGGTCGTCATATATAGGACTAGCTCCAACAATTGTCAACGGTTGCCGGTGCTTTCACTCATGTTCCGTACTCACGAGAGGACTTTGAGCTATCCCAGTCCATTCATTGATTGGCGATATAGAGGCCGCGATCCTGTGGTTAGACGAGCGTATTGCTCGCCATCTCGCCAATCCAGACGAGTGGCTTACAAGGCGAGCTGCAGTTGAGGAACCAGGATTACCGGAATCTATATTGTAACAAAAGATGACCAGCCGACCGCATGGTCAGATCTTAGGAACTTTTGCGCCAACCGCGGTTCGACATACTCTGAGATATCTTGAGCAACTTCCAATACAGCTCTGTTCTTTTCGCGCCTAGTTCGGACTATTATTTGCATACAACTAATCAGTCTGTGTCTGGGGAATTCCTTAGCAGGACTTCAAGGGTGGACTAGTCCGTGATGAGAGGCGCCGCCGACGGGAAGACGATATTACGGGCAAAAGTCGCTGTCCTTATGGCTAGACCTTCGGCCGGCGCCTTATTGGCGAAATAGGTAATAAGTCTATCTACGCTGCCAAGGCACTTGTACCTTACTCTGAACCTGTTTGGGCTAGTCGAGCGTTATAGGGCGACGAAAGCGCCAAGCTCATGTCCAATAGAAGCATTTAGGAGTTCCCCGTCAATAGTAGAATGGGTTCCCGAGCAAGTGGCCAAGGCGAATGACCAAATTATACGAGGTCCATTTCTAGGGGCTTTCGGTTCAACGTCCCAATTTCAGCAATAACGGTTCCAGAGGAGTGCGGCCTGATGGCTGTCAATACGGAGTATAAGACGAGCAGCGCTGCCCTACTGTCTGGGTAATACCAGGTGATCATTGTTCATCTTGGGCAAAGATCTCTATACTCCGCCTCGATACTGCGATAGATCGTCTTCCCCAGATGTTCTCAACCAATACCCTTGGCTTTCTGGCCGCAGCCTTGGCGGTGATCCGGGTGCAAGGACAGACATGCGTAACAGTTGAACCACTGGACTACGTTGGTAGAGACGGTGAAAGCTCCTGTATGTCACCGCTCAACTGAATTAGATGACAAATGCAACGGCCTCTAACTCAACCTCTTGTTTAGATGACTATTGCAGTCTGCAGACCCAGACGTGCAGCGAACTTTGTGGCAATAACGTGCAGACAAACACCTGCACAGGAGGCGGCGGTATCCCAATTGATCAGGTACGTGTTCATTGCCTTTGTTGACATACGTGGCCTGTCCATACTCACATAATATCTGTCTTAGGCAGACTACTGCTATGAATGTACGTGCAGCGATGGCAACGAACCGGCCGACCTTGGCGACTATTACAACACAATTCCGAACCTAGCCTGCCAACGCTCCTATATGAATTGCTATCAACAATACATCATGTATGCTGAGATACCTCCTACCGATGCTTGCCCTAGTTGTGGCGAAAAAGAGGCTACTACCACAATATATCCGACCTCGTGGAGCACTGCCATTCCGGCGGTTTCCAGCTCAGTGCCTGCTCCCGCTGCCGTCACTACCATGTCTAGTTCATCTCCTGTTGTCACCAGCAGCAGTGCTGCTCCCACCTCTGATACCTCATCGTCGACACTCACTTCCTCCCTTCCCAGCACCACACTCTCTACAACCTCTACAGCTTCTTCTATCGATTACGCCATCTCATCTGTCACGTCGTCTTCAAAGGTCGCTACAGTGCCTTCGTTATCATCTTCGGCTTCAATTTTGTTTTCCTCAACGCACTCCTCCACTGCCATTTCGGCACTTTCCTCAGACATCACATCCGGCAGTACTGCTGTCACGTCCGGAAGTTCTGCTGTCACATCTGGCAGTACTGCTGTAGCATCAACCCCTTCAGCCAGCCCTACTATTTATACGGGAACTGCAGTATCAGCGCAGCGTGTCTCTACATGGGCATGCGCACTTATCTGTATTATTTGGTCTTTGTATCTTGCTGCCGCCTGATCGGGAAATGCGTTCAAGAAACGATGCCTTCAAAAGTCCATGCAATCTGGAATTCTAGGAGCAATATCCTGCCAAGGGTGCTGATATACTGACTATACCAATGCGCGATGCCTATGCGACATTAATCATCGTCATTACCTCTTAATGCGGGCTACTAGTAATTTTAATGCATAACTTTTGATACCAATGTAAATTCATTTTCCTTATCCTCTCCATAGGTCGAGGCCTTTTGATTACTCGTTACAAATGCATGGCTTGTAGAGCCTAGACAATCGAGAGTGCTCAGGACACTCAAGAATCAACGATCAGAGAGTAGGTATGATGTTGGAAGAGTCGCGACTGGAATTAATATCTCAAGCTTCGAAGAAAAAGTGGTGGGCAAGTCCCTTAGCCCAGGCTGACCCCGTGTCTGCCTATTTACTTTCCCAATCGGGACTGCAGCCTTGAACCAAACTCCATTAAGGTCAACTTCACCAAAGATCCATTCCGATTTCTCAAATATAGATAATCTTCTTCAATCCTCAGAGAATATTAAATAACATCATATTTTCTCTAAGCTCCAAAGAACCGACCATGACTGTCAAAAGAAATCAACTTGAGGCCGGGCTTGCGAACGATCTACCACATCATACCCCTCGCAAGCAAAGGACCATGATTCGATTGCTCAATATTGAGGACAATGAAACGGTCCACCAGGTACATATTGACCCTGTCAGGTACCTCATAAGATTGATTCTGATTTCAGCAGCGTTGCCTCCTCGTGAAAGGTGTATGTGATCAACTTCAAAGTCCTCTTGAGACGATCTCTGTGTCAACCAAAGATATCACCGACAACGTGGCATTTCCAGAACAGACATGGCCCGTTGCTGAAGGGAATTTCAAGGCTCTACTCTTTCTCTGCCCAGGGGTCAATGTTCTCACATTCAAGAGTCAACATGAGGACAGTCGGACGATTCGATTGACTTATGTTCCACTTACGCAAATACCTCCTCTACACCTTGCTATCATGGTTGCAAAAGATTCTCCGCTCCTCATTGACTGCCCTCCTGCTAAGCGTGGTGGAATCTCCAGTACGCACTCCGATCTTGACGCTGCCATTGCAAAGCTACGAATGACTGCCTACATGTGGCAAGCCCTGACCGCAGAAAGTATAAGAAGCAAAGGCCTTGGCCGCAGATCTTTCCGCCTCGAAGAAGAATGGACGGTTGATACCATCAGCCGCACCTTCATGGATCCCAGGTTCGACGACACATTATACGCCCGTGGGGCAATGGGAACGACGGCAAAGGTTCACGTTGTTCCAACGGACAAGACGATGGCTCAACTTCGTGACCCCAATGTCGCCCAGCAGAATCCTTCAGGTCGTCGCAAGAATGATCTCTACAAGTACTTTGAGGCAGCACTCAAACAATATGGCGCTCCTTTTATTTCATCGGCTAGACCAGTTGTCGCAGGTATGATCTTAGACTCCCATTACTCAATGGAGAATAATTTGATTCTGGGACACGCTGCACTTGGCTGCCACAATCAGACAGGATTGTCACTCGGCATGATGGGAAGTCATCTCACATATTCCTTCCCTCGATTTGTTGAAGAGGTGTCAGCGTGCCTACTTGATGTTACCAACCCGGGCGATACAGTCGCCAACGACAATGACGAATGTGATTCCATGTGGGAGGCATGTTCGATTGGTCAAGGTGCTTTTCTTCACAAAGTTGGTCATGCATTCGGCGCCGATGGATGTTCCGGCATTATGGCAAGGGGATATTCTGAGGACTGGCCAAAGGCGTTTTTGCCCTTCGTGTCTCAATCTTTGTGCAGACCCGAATTTGCTGAAAATGTGGTTACAGCGGATACGTTTCACGAGGCTGATTGGGACCTTAACGACGCTCTGCATTTCAGAACCAAAACTCACTTTCGCTTGCCAACAGATCCACCTTTGCGCGCGACAGACACCTCTCTCGGCCCTTCAGTGACAGCCGAGTGTGATGAGGATGAAGACTTTATGCGTCTTGTCATCAAGCACGATGCAGGAATAGCTCGTATCATCTTCTCAGGTGAAGAGCCAGAAGCGCAACCGAATCTGGCATCGCCCCAGACAACTGTTACCTATAACCTGGTAGAATTGGAGCAACGTTTCGACCGAACCAGAAACCTACAAATCGTTGTCCTCGCAATGAACGGCAAATGTAAAATCATCCTCGATGTGTGGCGTCTGCTTGCGTATCCAAGCCATGTCCTTGTGCCTGGAAGTAGCACGAAGATCATGAAGCAAAGTATAATGTCAGGTACGCTTGAGTACGAACAAGACAGGCCCACGGGTTTTCAGCGACAGTATTGGAATTGGGCGACGCTATTATGGCAGCGTGGTGCCAGCGGCAAATGTGAGTCTAATTGCCTACTATATTTATGGAGGCCGAGACATCTAACTTGACGGTAATTAGTGGTCCGAGCAAACAAGATCGACCTGCGCGTCGGATGCACCTTCGATGGAGCAGTTGTATATTTCACGAATGGTGAAAAGGTACCCTGTGGTCCACGGTATGATGAGCACGGACGAGACCACAACTTCGGTGAGCTTCTCCCCTTTCTCTTCTGTTTCCCTTTTCTAACCCAAGCATAAAAACAGGTGGCCACGCCTCCAAAATGCTCCACATCTCCGAAAACGTCTCCATCCGCAGAATCGAAATCAACAAAACCCCCGGCCTCGACGGCATCCGCATCCACCTCAGCGACGGCACCTCCGCCGGCAGCCTCAACAATGAGTACACACCCGCCGCAGTCCTCGAACCGCCCCCCGGCTCCCGCATCATCGGTCTCTACGGCCGCCACGGCTATCCGGGCGGCTACACCCAGGAATTCGGCATCTTGACTTGGCCGGAAGATCAAGAATTGCCGGAGACGGTGTATGAGCTTCCGGAGCTGAAGAATACGGATGGCGGGTTGGGGGAGAGGCCGAATGAGGGTGGTCAGAGTGAGTGTGGTGATGAAGATTATGATGATGAGAACGACGACGACGAGGGAAATGGAGACGAAGAATATTAGGGAAAACCGTGGTACTTACCTGAGTACTAACCTCGTACATACATATGTACCTTTTCTTTTCTCTGCTGCTACTCCTGCTGCTACTATGTCTTTTGTCGATCAGTCATCAGACTCATCCCCACCACCATCTCCCTTTTTTTGAATTTCTTTTTTCTGATTGACTCGCAGGATTTGTTCTTTCTTCCTGTCGTTATTACAAAACCCTACCTACCTTATCTACATAGTTCCTTGCTTACCTTGCAAGCACAACCTAGGTAGTAAACGTGAACGTTCACACCACATCAATCGCTCTTCTCTTAAGTGTCCTAGGAACTTACTTACCCTTCACAGTTAGGTGATTAGGTATCTCGAAAACCTAGGTAAGGTTCCTAGGAATCTACAATATTACAAGTCTTTCTGATATCCCATCACGTACTCTTCTCTCTCTCTCTCTCTCTCTCTCTCTCTCGAATAACCTTGTGTTTTAACTCTTTAAACGCAATTCAACTGACTTCAATATCAATCTTCTCCCCCCCCCCCCCCCCCCCCCCCCCCCCCCCCCCCCCCACCCACACACAAAAAAAAAAAAAAAAAAAAAAAAAAAAAAAAAAAAAAAAAAAAAAAAAAAAACACAACGTTTTTTTTTTTTTTTTGTGGGGGGGGGGGGGGGGGGGGGGGGGGGGGGTGAGTGAGGAGGGTTAAAGATGACGAGAAGAAAGGAGAAGCGCAAGAAAAGGGAGGTCATGACCAAAGTAGTTGATTCCGTGCTTTTCGTTTTGAAGTCCATGTTGCTTTCTAGACGAGGACTATAGAATTCTGTTTTCTCTTCCTTCGTCATGGCTACACTATTTCCTAAACATACCAAAGTTTGTCCCGAGAAGCCCAGTCGCCTCTTCTTCCTCCTCCTCTCCCGTTTGCTCTTGCATATGAAATATAAAAAAAACACAATATTTCAGATGATCGCTTGCAATGTCCCGAAGGTAGGTGAGGGGGTATCCAAATCCAAAAGCGCATTTCAACAAAACAAAAAAAAAGGCGTTTCATACATGTCCTGGTGAGAAGGGAATTGGCACAGCCAAAGCTCATGAAAGAGATCGACAAATCTCAATCAGTCAATCGTCATCCTTGTCGGTGCTGGCTTCGACATGCCCACAATCCTTGTATCCATCTCCGTCCCGAATCCAGCATTCTTCTCCTCGTCACTCTCCAACTTCCTGGTTGAGACATGTGGTCTCAATCCTTTGTCAAAATTCGCCATGCACATGCATGCATTCGTGATGGTACAAACAATCAATATGATGGTTATAATAGCGAATGTCGTGAGTTCGGTCCTAGCCGGTAGGTAGGAACTTCGGTGAGAAGGTTCGTACATGCGAACCAGTTTGAAGCAGAAATAAGCCAGAGCTCCGAAGTATAAGATCTGTAGAAAATGATAGTTAGCCCGGTGCCCGGTCAGATGGTCGAGGCCAGAACTTACAATAATGATGACCATGCCGCCCTTGTTTTCTTGTCGTGTCCAATATGCTGCCATCAACAGAATGATAATCGTGACAGGGATTGCAGCAATAGTTAGAGCATATTCGATCGTCGTCTTCTCCTTGACAATGACAATGAATTGAACAGTGAATCCGAGGAAAAAGAAGAAGTCGAACTTGAGCAGAGCAATGTAAACCTGGTACGTCAAGTAACGCTTCTTCATCCGCAGATCGGCACTGATGTGCTTATAGATAGTCCAAGCGAACTCGTCATACAGTTTCCACGCAATATAAGCCATCATTGCAGTGGTCAGCCCGAGAATTACCGGGATGGCAATGAGGAATGGCTTTGCCTGCGTCCAGATGTGCTCGTCGATTTCGTTCAACTTCGCGAGCGAGATGACCGCGTCATGAATCTGGTCAAACTGAACCGCTCCGTAGAGCAATAGACCAACATTATACAGACAGAGTCCAATGACCTGAATTGTGTTTTTGAGGCGCAGTGCATCCCATACCAGGACCAGTTGATAGAAAAACCCAAAGCAGTAGAGGGTCAGAAAGGTAGGAATCGTTCGTGCTTGCGTCTCGATGTTGTAATTGCCACCTAGGTCGGTTTGGAATCTCGCAAAAATATACCTGCCATTTGTCAGTGGAAGATCGGAGAGCACGGTATCGCCTTGACTCACGCTTCGAATGCTAAGACGATCAACGTCTGTACCAGTGCCGCCGTAACAAAGCCCCAAGACCATGGCGAAGCCGGCCGCCACATACTGTGCTTCTTCACAGCTGCCACTGGATTAGGTCTCGGAGTGTAAGGATTATAGTCAATGGGCTGGCCTCCGAGGAGGGACGCCCGAGACTCGTGTCGATAAATCTTGAAGACGAGTTGCTCCTTAAGGGAGCAACAACTTTGCGGGCAAAGAGATGGCCTAAGCGTGGCTTATGTAGACGCCCAACTGCGTGGGATCGGCTCTGAGGCGGTCAACGGACACAATAACCTTGCACGTGCTTGTCTCAATCGAGGCTGAGATGCGGCTTCAGCCTGCGTTGCGACCTTCAGTAATAACGGGGTGTGGAGGATTCTGCCTTGCGCATGCGCCAAGGGACGACTGTCTCAGCTCAGTGTGAAGGATAGGTTGAAACGGAATGTAAGAACGAGCGTCCAATGATGAAAGTAGTCGATATTCTCACAGGCAATTGACAGTATGTGTTGGCAAGGGCTTGGGGGAGCGGGGGTCACAGAAATCTGAAACCGACGAGACTCTTTGGTTATGGTGAAGGAGCCCCGTGTATAGCTAAGCGTAATGCTCGAGTGTTGGTACACCAATTGACAAGAGTAATCGATCTATATGTGCTGAAAACGAGCGAGAGGAGTTGGATCAATTAGACAGGTAGATTTGAGGCAGATAAGGCAGATTTACGAGATGAACCACCTTATACCATGACAATGGCACGCCACGCCTTTTATCTCTGCTTGAACATTGCTCGACGAGGCTAACGTGAGGTCTTCCTCTTTAGGGTTGGGGGAGTCTGGGTCCCTGCTAATGGTAGGTACTACGGTAACTACGGAGTAATTACTTAGGTTAAGTCTTTTTTTAACACTCGTTAATTGGTGGACCATTAAGTTAGGGACATTCTACCGTAGTAACTTAGGACCTGTCGAGCTGTTCCAAGGAGAGTTCCCTTAGTCTGTACAGCCTCGAGCAGCCTAGGCACAGTAACTTAGCAAGCAGTCCTCATTCCAACAGGGACACACACACATTACAGTTACAGTACAAGTATATCATATCATACCTGTCGTTCTTACCTACCTACCTACCTAGGTAGGTACTGTATCTCCTGTGTCAGCTCTTTGCACTGTATTATGTATAAGGTAATTACTGTATCTATGTGCTAACGGCTATGTCTCTATTTTTGGAGCTGAGAAGTTACAACAATCAACATCAACATCAACTTAAGCCCTGCCCACCAGCCCCTAACCGTAGACTTCTTCAGGGAAAGCTCACAGCCACGCTGACCCTTGACTCTTAACCCTTGACCCTTGACCCTTTCTCTCCCAAACTCTTCTGACCCGCAAGCCGCACTACCCGATCATCACCTCCAATAGACTCCAAAGATCTTGGACAGTAAGTTACCGTAAGTTAGTAGTAGTCAGTTCCCAAAGCATTGGGACAAGACATACTTACTACAGGTTGGCAGACAATAATGACATCGTCAAGCTCGACACAGCCTCAATTGACTGTTGACGGATTACCCTTCTGAGCACCAACCCTACTACGTACTACTAGTACTACGTATGTCATCCTGGTCATACCCACAAATCCAAGAATTGTGTGCATGAACTGCCATCTTTCTCCGACATAACTCGTTGCGGAGTCGCTTCAAAGGACCACTTGCGCAACATGTCACCAGGAGTAGATGGGCTCGCAGTGTTGTTCAAGCTTCACCCAGCACCGAGGAAGCTTGCAGAGTCTCGAGCAATTCTCCGACATCTCCAGGCACGCTTCGGGCGCATCAATAGTTTCTTTGAGGCTAGACATGCACAGAATGCTCATAACTACATTTTCGCAATATTCGCCAACCCGTCTTCTTACGACAAGGCTATCATAACCTCACCCATCACGATCGATGTCGACGTCGAGAAAGGCGTCGCACTGAAATCAGAGTCTGGAACGGATCCCAAGGCTCCCTTCGATAGGAAACAATTCAAATGCGAGATCCAGCCCTCAAAATTTGATCATGCCGGGAGTATATTGAAGAATCCTTTCAACGGTCCCTATGATGTCCAGGCGGGCAATCTCTCCTTCCAAGCGATCAATAGCGGACCTCGTATGGGGCGACCTCCGCATCTTTCGCTCGCTGACTTCCAGTTGAAGCAACGAGACCCGATATTCGCAAACAGGAAAGCTCAGCTGTTGAGCCAAGGGAGTATTGGTCGACAAGGCTTAATGGGACTCTGGAGGAAGGCTACCGGGCAAGAGACATAACCGGTCATAAGTGCAACTTTGAAAATCCAGAGGTGAAGACGGGCTGCCCAAGATCATGCACACAAGATCCATTGGATCTCATGCTGAAATAACTCGAGAAGCCAAACTCATGGCCAGGCCAAAGCAAGCCGACCAGAGCACGAACGAATCTTGTCCCTCAAGGGCCTTGTAATACTGGCCCTCGTCCGGGCGAATGAGTCACGAGACATGCGATTCCGCTTGAAGTCCACAGTCTTCGTCAAACCGCAGGACCGAGATAAGAGCGTGCTCAAGCCATCATAATCTGGCAGTTACCTCCCTCCGAAGGCAATCCGCTCACCTCCAACCCCAACCATCAAACTATCTACCAAGGTTCTTAGATACCGACGGTATTTCAATTCCAGTGACCTACAAGACAATGCTCTGTCCTGCCTTGCCCATACCCCAAAAAGATCCCTCCAGTCACAATTGGTACCAGGACACGAAGCGACAGACAATGCAGGCCAACAACTCTACAGCAACATCTCGTAATTATCAGGCATGCGAGGGGATCCTTCTCTGCGACCTCTGGAGGATTTCTCGCATCCCATCACTATCGACAAAGTCACCCCAAAAATGCAACTTCGTCTTCCTCGGTACATATATGGCACCGTGACTTGACGTGTCAGGACAGGACGTGGTGAGACGAGACAGGGCAAGGCGAGGCACGACACTAGACGATACGCGCAGAGGGTGGAAATTACGACAGCGTGAGCATGCGAGCAAGCGCTCATTCGTGGATGATGGTTCCGAATCTAGATGGGATTGAAGCTGAACGGAAGATGGGATACAGCTACAGCTACATACATTCTCCTATATGTACATGTATTGGCTTGGTAGTGAGGAAAGGAGACAAGAAATATATTTAAGAAAAGAGGGGGGGGAATGAATTGGTGATAAAAACGATTGGCTCACTTTTTTCGCCTGCCTTAAAACATACATATCTAAGTCAATTAACTTGCCTGTCTGCCTATGCCCTTATGCCCTGTTCCTCTTTTGTCCTTTCCTTGGGACATTCATTTCGAATTCAGGAAATCATCTTGAAAACTTTCAAGCTCTAACGTACGTAGCATCGATTTGTATGACTTGCGGCAAGGCCAACCGGACCTTATTCCGATATACGGCCGGCCCCATCTTCTGCAACGGGTTTCCCTCGAAGTATACCGTCTTCAATTCCTGCTTGTCGCGCAGCACCGTCTCGACTTCTGGCCAGTCCGCGAGTTGGTTGTCGCTCGCCCAGAATTCTTCGAGGTGCGACAGCGGTTCGAGGCCGGAGATGGAGGTGATGGTGTTGGAGGAGATGTCGAGGACGCGGAGGGATGGGGTCGTGGTGGATAAGGGGGCAAGGGCGGTCGGGCCGCTGAGGAGGTTGTGGGAGATGTATAGGTCGGTGAGGTAGGGGAGGTGAGGGATCGAGTCTAGGGATGTGACACGGTTGGAGGGAAGAGAGAGGATGCGGAGGTTTGTGAGAGAGTCGAGGTTCTTCAGGCTGGAGATTTTGTTTTTGCCGAGCCACAGCTCTTCGAGAGTGGAGAGGTGCGAGAGATTCTCGATTTCCTATGAGAGCAGTCAGTAAAAATGCACGCTCTAGTATCCGACCATTCATTCTTCCAAGGTAGAATTAACAGAAAATGGCCTCTCACAAAGAAGAGCATCGGTGTTGGTCCCAAGGGAAAGGCTCACTCTTATCCTATTTGCTGCCAGTTCAAGCATCTTCAGTTTCTCCAGTCCTTCCAACCCTTCAATCTTGGATATCTTGTTCTGTACAAGATATAAATTCTTCAGACTCTTCAGGTGTGAAACGTTCTTGATGTGCTTGACCTTGTTGAAACTCAAGTCAAGAGTTTCAAGATTTTCCGAGGATAGATTATCTAGACCTCGCATATGAGATATCAGATTGTCATAGAGGTCCAGTTCTTTTAGATTGGAGGCAGGCGTTTCTGGAAGGTCAATCGAGGATATCTGGTTTTGGCGCAAACATAGCCGCTGAGAGAATAAATCCAAATCAGTTTTAGACCAGGTATAATTGTACAATGCTGAAGCATACCTCAACTTTCGGGAATCTCTCTAGACGCAAAGCCGGTAACGAGCTGATTCGGGCATGAACAAGGTCGATATCCTGAGCATCGTTAGTTAAGTCATTCTCGCAACTTGTTATAGGTCAGAGGCTTTCTAGAAACATACCTCTGTATCAGGCTCATATCCGTCTAAAAGATCTGTTCCATGCGACACCGTCAGCGAGCAGGCTCTGGTTCCGATATATGTTTCCCAGCATCAAGCCTCTCCCTTAATACACTTGGGCATCCTCTGCGCTCTCACAAAGACTCAGATTCATACCTTCATCCGCGTCAATCACATCCACCGCAGGCGCTTCAGGGTCTGAATATTCGGTATCGCTCAGCACCTCCGGGTTGACCAACGTCGCCTTCTTTCCTGTCTCCATTTCTCCAATCCGCAGCTTTCCGTCCCACCCACTGCTGTCTCGCGGTTTGCTGTCCTTTTCACCGAGGCCATTTGCATCCGGGGCCGGCATCACGGATGCTGTGTTGGATGCAGCCACAAAGATAGACTAGTCGTAAGCAGTAGTACCTTGATGGAGAGGGTTCTTAGCAGATACTGTCTCTCAACAGTCTTCCTAGACGATTGCTGGATGGTGCAGAATATCGAATTTCCTCAAACGAGGGTGGCTTTGCTCAATACACAGGTTAGTTCGTGAAGCTGGATTCCCAGAAACACAGACCGCACGTGCTATCCTATCCGGCTCCAGTGGTGGGGAAATGGAGTCAACCCCACGGCAATATCACCGATAGGGCCGATCGGATATCAGAATTCAAAGGAATCGGCATGCACCATCATACTAATCGCCTGCAGTAGCAACGACGTACTTCCGTAGACTACGTCTACAATAGCCTATTCCGTATTCAAAACATGTAACATTATTTGTACTGGCCATAGTGTAGAGCGTCTCTCAGACCGTGTTAAAATGAGAGGCAACTCTTTCAGACTCAAGTCACTGCTTATTGTGCTCTTTCCATCGATCAGATAGGATCTATGTACTCATGCTATCCTTTTTCCCCTGCCATGATGACCCATTGTATTTCGAGGCCAAAAGAAACATCTCCACCGGCCTGTGGTATAGCCTGCTATAATGCTACAAAGAAACAAAGATGCCACAACAACGGTGGATCATGCCGGAGAACGAGGGACGCCTGCTGAATGCAACAAATGAAACAATGCCGTATGCCTGACAAGGCGGGTATTTTCAGAGCAGATAAGCCGCGCCGAAATATAAGACAGCAATTTTTGGCAACACAATTAAGAAGTCGAAAAGTAGAACTGTTGGTCGTGAGGGGGGATGTTTTGGACTGTATCGAGATCCGATGGTCAGGGGTAAAGACTGACTCTCGTGGAGCAGCCTGTCCTTCCGTCACAAGGCAGTCGACCCACACGTGCTTGACACATACCGCCGTCTCCTTCGTTCGTAGATATGGTGACGACACAAAGCCAAAAGAGTCGTCACTGTTGCTCGGCATCCTCAAGGGATCTCATCCGTACCAACAGAAGAACCGAAATAGAGGACCATCAACGCAGGTCTCGGCGAGTAAAAAAATGCTTCACCAGCTCATAAAGAGACATCAAGAACAAGGCTAACATCACGGACTTGGTCACCAGCCAAATCTTCTAACACTGGGATCAAGTCTAACAGCTCGTTGTCGTGAGCATCTGAGAACCAACTGCTGATTGGAACAGCATGCTGAGGATGAAAGATATAAGAGGTGGGCGAATTGTCGATGATTATTGTGTCTTTCAAGTCTCGACCCACTTGAGACAGATCCTAGTTTTCATCAGCCATTGCAAAACGCTCTCATGATCAAATGAACATACCTTGACGTAGTTTCCTTGATGATTATAGCAACTTTCGCGGAACAGTCTATGATGGACCACCTGGTGTATATCAAGTTGGTCAAGCAGAGGATCACCATACTATATACGGTTAGAGAGGACTTCGAGCTTTGCGAAGAGCATGAAAACGGACCTTTGAGACAGATGCAGTAAAGACAACCACTTCATAAAGTTCGCCAACACGCTTCATGAATTGGTCCACACCGGGCCTTTTGATTACATACACGTTGTGATATTGGCCTTCTATTTCAACGGGAATCGTGAAATCTGCTTGGCTGAGGATCTAACAACCGTTAGTACGAAGCTAGCATATTCGACCTGGATACGCACTTTGAAGCTGCTGTGCACTAAGGTCTCGTCAAGATCCAGCACCAGACACTTTCGACCTTTGAGGTGCGGTTCAGCTGGAGGGAGGAGGTATTTCTGTTCAACCTGAGATGTTGGTAGGGGAGGGACTTCTGTTGCAACAGCTGGTTGTTCTTTATTGGCGACTGGCGGTGGAGGGGGAAGCGCAAGCGCAGCCTTATCTTCTGATGTTGGTGGGATCTGCGGCGCTTCCTCCTCGACCGGAGGAGCGTCCAACATATCGATATCGCTATCCCGCTTGACCTGTTCTGTAGTGCGGTCATCAATTGGAGAGATCTCTTCGGCTGGTGGTGTTGGCAGCTGAGAAGTTTCGCCTGCGGTCGCGGCGTTGGGCCCGGATTGCGAGGTTTCGGCCGACGGAATGCTGGCGTGAATGGCAGGCTTGTCTTCACGGGAACCGTCAGTCCCTGTTGATTCCGGTACTGCTGTCGTTTCAGGCTGTGCTGATTTCATTGCTTCCTTCTCATTCAATGCGCGTGGCTTCTCTGCCGCACCATTTCCTTGAGGCTTTTCACCTTTCTCTGTCGGCCTTTGGGACAGGTGAGCAGTCCCAGATTTTTCCGCATTCGAAACAGCTCTCACTCGCCCATCTTGCACCACCGTCTTTTTTGCCGGAATAGCAGGGCCTTCGGCATCCATCGATTTTGGTCCACTACAGCACGTGAGGAGAGACATGAGGAAAGAAGGTTTCTTGTGTGGTTTCGCAACGCTCTGGTCGGTGGCCGGCTTCCCATCACCGGAAATTGTCTGCGCTCTTTTCGACCGTCGACTGCTTGCTCTGCTCGATCTTCTCTGTGGTTCTGCGGTACTATCCTTGGAATTTTGTTCCAAGCTTGCAGCCTCCTCGTTGGCGGTTGCGCCTGTGAGGTTTGAAGCTGCCGAAGGCTCTTGTTTCGTATGAGACGAGCTTCGCGACGGTATTCTCAACAGAGATCTCTTCCGGGAAGGTTGGCCTTGCTGTGTACTCTGTTCTTGTGATGTGCGTGGTACATCGCTGCTGACGGATCTGGCGGACTGTAAATCTGCCGGAACCGTCTCTGCAGCTCCGCTGTTACTCATCGAGGGCGAGAGAATACCTCGACAGAGGCTGCACAAAAATCAACGACCCCTTCAAAAGCTGTCGAGCACAGTAATAACCAGGACTCCGACCCCTACTGGAAAGGTGTGATAATAGATTACGGACAGGTTGAAGGTTGAATGGATCTCGCGATCAGCGACGAGGTATTGTCGATCTTTCGCGTGGTCCCGAGGTCGCTATCATCCGATCACGTTCGAGGGTTCGATTATGCGACAATGCGCGCGTCCCAAACGAATAAGAATCGAAAGGTAAAGGGTCGAGTTCAAGGTCGTAGCGGTTGGTTCAGCGACGGGTGGCTGAGAATCTGAAGGTGTTGGTAAACGGTCGATTGATGGGCGAGCTAGGTATGAGGAGAACATGAACACCAGAAGCAGGTTGCCGGAGTGGTCGTGACGGGTCGCTGTAATGTAATTAGCGGGAAGAGCGTACAAGATCCCGGTTGTTAGTCAAGTAAAATTAGGATAAATAGATACCTGTGGGAAGCACCATGTAATTAAGTGCCTTAGTTACCTAGGTAGGTAGGTACCGTAGTACGGCAGGTAGGTAGGTACATAGTAATTAGTAGCTCTGGTGGTAGGTATGGTAGGTAAGTAAGTAGGGAGGTAAATCTTGATTTGATGGGCGAGATGAGTCTAGTCTGGCAGTTTAGGGGGGGGTGGATTGCCAGTATTTCGGGGGGAGAAGGAAAGCTGACAAGGCCCCAACGCTTTCTCTTTCTCTCCTGCTATTTAAACATGGCAGCCATTAATTATGATAAACAAGCCAATCACTTCGTCCAGCTCCTATTATCCATTGCACTAGCTTCGACCGGGATGCACTTTCAGCATTTCCTAGAGATCATCCATCCCACTTTCTACCAAGTACTATTAGATATCGCCCTTAGGTAATCGTTAGCCTCGTATTGTTCCCTCTTCGCAGAAACTAATCTCCCTCTGTAGCCAATTGAAACATAAGCTGAACATTTAGTGCCTCCACTTCGACCGGCGGGTAGATTCGAAAGTCGAGTAGCTCGCCTTGCCCGTCTGCTCTGTGCTGCAGTGTACCGAGAGGACAAGCGAACTCCTTACCCAGGTTAACGTTGACTTGGGCTAACTTAATTACCTGAGATGATCAATGATGCAGTGGGAAGAAAGTAATTACACCAGGATGTCGACCGGCCGAAGAAGACCAACGGCTGCATACTTGCATGATTGGCCAAATGCCATATCTGCGGCTATTGATTTAGGTAATGCTTGTTGTGAGTAGGAGTTGTAGTTGTGCTTGAGGCCTTTGCCCATGGGGATATACTGGAAGTAAACAAATAACTTGAGAAGTCTGAGCTGCCTGCATCTACTCGTCATTGCCTAGAAGTTTCTTTCACGCATACGCTATTCGAGTGAGAGCTGCAGCAATGCTTCTCTCTCCGTCAGGGAGGCCCTTGGGGGTTTCCTTACCTAGACAGCTCGGCAGATAAGGAGGTGGTCTGGGTGGTCTGAGGCTGTAATTTTCCCTGGTAAAATTTGGTGCGATTTAGCCTTTGCCTACGTGATCCCATCGCATGTTCATCACGTCTCTTGTCACTTGCGCGCGTCAACAGCCAATCACACTCTTGTTCAGAGGACTGTGTCCCTGTACTACCTCGTTACGTAGTACTGCGTAGTAAGAGATAGGAAAAGTGGGAGAAGCGCAATGGCATATCAACAATGTCCATCTCTATTGATCCCGAGATTCCAAAACTCCTACAACTGCAGAAGCAATCACCAGAGATGAGAATCTAAGCGAGATTGGCAGGCGTGGACATGATGGAATACGGACATCCACGGAAATGCTTCGATATCAAAAGCCGACACTGCACTGCATTGCTCTGCACCACACCACACCGCACCACACCCTCCGGTCAATAATGGATATGATCGCTCTTGCATTCTCCCCCTCCGTCAGAGCCTCTCTACTGCATCGCCTTCTCCCTTGTCATTCGAGTCAAGGGAATCGATCGGAAAATGCATCATGACCATGCCGTGAGCGGGCCGTCATCAAGACACGATTTCTCGCACATTGCCGCTTACCGAGTCGTCACAAGCTCTCTCCCGATCTTCATAGGTTGCCCCCTCCTTCTTGGGAGTATCGTACATCCTTTTCTCCTTCCCAGTAGTGATTTGGTCTGATGACTGTCCCTGGCATTCATAGTACAACACGCTTAGTGGTCACCGGGGCAGTCTGCGTGCTCTAATATACCGATGATGTTGCAGGACCCTACTATCAGTGTGGAAGTCCATTTCCCGTGCATGTGCTCGGAGTAGTCCACGGCAAGGTCACGAACAAGGATGGTGACTGATTTATGAGCTTACACTACCGTGCTATATCTTCTATCATTGTACAAGCCTTCCACAGTCCTCTCACTTCCCATACCATGTAGTAGGATCCATGTACCCGTTTCTTTACTAAGGTACTAGAGGTCCCCTACCTGTCCTATTACCGCAAAAGTGACGAATACCGGTAGCCATGTATGCAGCTTGCCGGCAATAATCAACCAGGACTCCTCTTCTTTTATCAAACGAGACTTCAATTCGTAAATGTAGCTATTCCGCTGGGCATTCTCTTATTGAGCAATACGGAGCATCTCATGTCTCGAAGGCAACCTTTCGTCCAATTGTGAGGCTCATGGTTGTTGTTGATCGTAGTTCATCCCGCAATACGCTTCCCCATTCAATTTCGATAACGTTACCCCGGATTTCCAAGCTCCAAAGTAGCCGAGGCCCTGATGTCAGTCTCCATGTCAACTTCACATGCGCTTATCAACCATCGTAATAACACCAAGTCGTATATCTTCTCTGACTAACTTTCTGTACCTGTCAGTGACCATTCTCGAATCCTTTCTCTATGATCCCGACACAACATTCAGTAGGCCCTTGTTGCAATCATCACAACTGCGCCATCCTCATTTCTACATGGCTGTTCGCTCATCCAGATGTGATCCTGTCGAACAGTGTCTCTGTGTTAGTTGCCCAACGCTGAAGGTCAACGCATCTTGAGGAGAACACATGGCTGCGCAGTCGACTCTCAGAACCTCCCACGACCCTCTCGTGCTCCTCTACACATATTACAAAGCCCTTATAAAGACAAAATTACGCCGGACATCAAGGACAGCACGGCTTGCCGGGGCATGTCTACTTCTTGTATCCATCATATCCAGTGGTTATGGCGGTTATAGATGGTGGCAGGCAAGCACAAAAGAAAAGGCAGTTGGAAGGCGCCTGGTGAGAACTAATTCAGGCCTACGAGGGCCAGGTGGATCGAGGGTCGTCTATGTACCTTACAAGAACTCACCGGCGAAAGTCGTCATATACCCAACTAAAGCAACGACGTTTGATGCCCATCGACGGTTGTTTTTGAACCCTCCGAGGGCTGCGAGACTTAGCGATGGCTCTTCGACTCTACAAGTCCCACCTCCAACAACAAAGCCTGGCCTCAATCTTGCTTTCCTGCATCAGTTCCTCAGTTTACTCAGTATAATGGTCCCTCGATGGCGGAGCAAGGAATCCGGCTTGTTGTTAAGCCATGGTGTCTTCCTCATGCTCCGAACATACTTATCGCTGGTAGTAGCACGCATTGATGGGGCGATTGTACGAGATCTCGTCGCCGGCCACGGGAAATCTTTCGTCGGGGGTATCGTCAAGTGGCTTGCAATCGGAAGCTTGGCGTCGTACACCAATTCCATGATCAAGTTTTTACAATCGAAGATCTCCATTGCCTTTAGGACGAGGCTGACGCGATATATTCATGATCTATACTTGAATGACAACCTGAACTTCTACAAGCTGTCCAACTTAGACGGCGGGGTCGGTCAGGGCGCTGATCAATTTATCACACAAGATTTGACCCTTTTCTGTTCAGCAGCGGCATCGATATATTCCTCCCTTGGAAAACCTCTTGTCGATCTATTCGTCTTCAACTATCAACTGTACCGTTCATTAGGGCCGCTGGCCCTGACAGGACTTTTGAGCAACTATTTTCTTACGGCTACTCTTCTTAGGAGACTCTCGCCACCCTTTGGTAAGTTAAAAGCTGTCGAAGGGAAGAAAGAGGGTGATTTTCGAGGTCTTCATGCTCGACTCATCGCCAACGCAGAAGAAGTTGCATTCTATGGTGGTGCCGATGTTGAAAGAATCTACCTCGATCGTAGTTTCAAAGATCTCCGCGGCTGGATGGACCGAATTTACAGTCTCAAAGTACGCTACAATATGCTGGAAGACTTTATTTTGAAATATTCCTGGTCTGCATTTGGCTACATTATCACATCTCTACCAGTGTTTCTCCCCGCCTGGGGCGGACTAGGAGGCATCTTGGAACTCGCTGGAGCCACTGCAGCCTCCGACTATAAACCGAACCTCGAACGTAATCGCATGAAAGAGTTCATCACAAACAAGCGACTGATGCTTTCACTCGCGGATGCCGGTGGTCGTATGATGTACAGCATCAAGGACCTTTCCGAACTGGCCGGATACACCTCGCGAGTCTACACTCTGATCTCCACGCTCCATCGCGTCCATGCCAATGCGTACCACCCGCTTCGTCCATCTCGGGGCTCTTATCATACTGAGCTCTACTCGCTTTCGGATGTTCAGGGCGCTACATACAAAGGCTACGATGGAGTTCGCCTGGAAGATGTCCCAGTTGTAGCACCATCGCTTTTCCCCTATGGTGGTGATGAACTCATCCCTGACCTCTCATTCCTCGTTCAGCAAGGCAACCATCTTCTAATCTCAGGCTCAAACGGCGTCGGCAAATCTGCCATCGCTCGTATAGCCGCTGGACTCTGGCCCGTGTACCGTGGTCTTGTCTCGCGACCCAAATCCAACGGCCGAGACGGCATAATGTTTCTCCCGCAACGCCCATATCTAAGCATTGGTACTCTCCGTGATCAGATAATCTACCCACATTCTGACCTCGATTTCCGCGAATCCGGCTTAAGTGACAATGATCTTCTTAACATCCTCTCAGCCGCCCACCTCTCACATCTCCCACCGCGCGAAGGTGGTTTCGATACCCGCAAATCCTGGCAAGACGTGCTCTCGGGTGGAGAGAAGCAACGCATGGGGATTGCCCGCCTCCTCTACCACGAACCTCGCTACGCCTTCATCGATGAGAGCACATCCGCCGTCTCCTCGGACGTCGAAGGCCTCCTTTACCAGAACTGCAAAGATCACGGCATCACGCTCATCACCATCTCGACCCGCGCCTCACTCCGCAAATACCACACGTACAACCTCGTCCTCGGCCTCGGCCCGGACGCAACCGACTGGGAACTGAAGAAGATCGGCACGGACGAAGAGAAACTGGGCGTCGAAAAAGAGCTCGCCTCCCTGAGAGCGAAATTGGATCAAGTCGAAGGTTGGAAAGCTCGCAGAGCGGAAATCGAGCAGGAACTGGGAAAAGTCTTTGTGATGCAGAAATATGCATCCGAACCTCGAACCGAAGACGACGGTGGTCGCGGCGGTGATGATAGTAGTAGCGAAAATGAACGGCAGCTACAGAATAACAACAACAGCGAAGAATCAACCGAACTAGAACCACCGGGATACCTCAAGGTCTAGTAAACAGGGGCGGGCCTCATCGGGCGAGAAAACAGTATCAACGAAGAGACGACTGGAAGGTCCATGTTTTGGATGACAAACGAGATATTTTATGTATGCATGTACCCTGGTAGTATTCATAGTAGTAGTAGTAACGACGATAGTATGTAGGTACTTATGAAATGAAATCAGGTCTAGTATTAATCGATATATATACAGATGTAACGTACCTACCTACTTTATAGCTCTCTCTGGGTCTGTGCATGTGATGTGCTCAGAGCGAATATCATCTTCCATCAAAACCCATCGAATCAATTGGTTGCGAACGTATCTCTCTTCTTTTCATTTCCATTGATCCTCCCAAGACACCGTTCTACTTACTGTCTGGTAAGATGTACACCGATCAACATCTCATTACATGCTTGACTACGGAACGGAATAGCTACGACACAGATCATATTGACGTGACGATGGGAATCGTGGGTTTTACGGGTTTTGTTATTTGAGGAAAATGCTTCTAAGACCTAATATTTGTCCTCTACTCCCATGAATGACAGGCTTGTTTGCTGCGTCTTTTCGAAATTGGGCTTTTCTCTCGAATGCCTCGATTGTTCGTCATGTCTTACTGAGCGGAAATAGGCCAAAGAGCACAGTAGTTGCTGCGCGTTGTTTGACAGCGATCCAAAGCCATGATCCAAGCTCCACACATTCTGCGCTGCTCGTGTGAGGCTATAGTCCGTGCCTAGCACTACCAAGCTCCAGCAAATCAAGCTTACTGTCGGCCGCTTGGGAAGCCACCTTGGGAGTCGTTCTTTGGACCTTGACGTTCTGCGTTCTGTTTGAACAATGAGTCAGTTATCGTCATTTATAACGGTACCGGTATGGTCTTCTAGATGAACATACCTCGGTCTCTTGAATGTGACCACTCTCCAAGATCTTAGCAACAACCTCATCCTCGTTTGATGTGCCGAACTCGTTGTCCAATGTTGCCTTGGAAGCTGCGTCCAGTACACCCTGGGCCCCGTGCCTAAAAAGAGATATGTCAGCATGAAAGATTCAGTGATGCGGAATGTTACGATGATGGTGAGAGTGTCAGTGAACAGCTCAACAATGACTCAAGGAGGTGCGTGCAGAAAGTAAATGTAGGAGCAGTGGATGACTGACTTGTGAGTAATGAAAACTTTCCAGCCTGATACCACTTGCGCCAATGGGATGGACTTGTCGTTCCTCCAGTTCTTCACAGCTTGCGCATCATCGACGAAGATGATGAAATCCTCGGCCTTGCCAGTGTAGTGGATCTTGGTTTGGGGAGCGTTTCCACGGGCCATTTTGATATGTTCGTCGAGTGGTAAAAGTCGTTAAATGAGGTTTGTGCGAGTCAAGAGCTGACCTAGGTGGTGTTGCTTGTGCGAGTGAATTGTACTTGAGGTAGTGAAGATGTCAGTGACGATGTTATGATTTAAATGTTTTATGTGCAATGTAGATGGGAATGAAATACCTTTCGAGATATTGAATATGAGGAAGAGAGGGGGTTTTATGAAGTCGTAGGAGCTATTTGAGCTTGATGATGTTGTGTAAAAGGTACCTGACTCAAATTGGGCTGGTCATAGCTAAACTGACAATTACTACGTAGTAAAGCCAGCAATTCAATCGACGTCATACCTTTCCCACTAATTCCCACCCTTTCTTATTTGATACTACGTAGTACGTGATATTACTCCGTACTCCCATACAATACCACTACCAGCGCTCTCTACCCAAACTCCCCCACCAAAGAGTGACGCGAGACGCCAAGGTCGGTTCCCACTACTGTAGTATATGATCCCAGCACCTCCGTCATTTGCTCCATCAATTATGTCGTACTGATCCCCATGAATCTTCCAGATATTACTACGTAGTACACGATCACCGTCTCCTTGGGTACTATTACGATACGTACCTTAGGTACCTGTACCTTAGTATTCACAGTACAGTACGTGGTGGCACAGGCTATCGGCTGCCTTTCGTCACTCACTCACTCACTCACTCTGCCTTTGAGGTCCAAGCTGATACTCTGTCCAAGTTATCACTGCTTTCAAGGCAATATTGGGGAACGTATTGACAGGTAATGATATGACTATCCACGGTCAACAACTATGTATAATTGTCAAAAACCAATAATAACTTGATAATGTGCCATGTCCAGGGCGTGCGACACTAGTATGCCTCCCAAACGATTGCATGCAACTCTTTGCCAACTCGCTTATGAAATAACCTACAAAAGAATGCTTTCCTATGATGGTGAGATGCTATCGCCCAACGATCAACTCTCCTTGTGGCACCGACCCTCACCCTGTTTTCGTCGAGTAGAGGAGATGCCGCATGCCGTCAGATGAAATGTTCCTCAAGAGCCCTAATGGGTTGCTCCAGCGTTTACGCCCATCCAACTTTCCTTCAACCAATTCTGATCCTTTCAATCCTTCAGTTGGTAATTCAAAGGGATTCTTGGACTGTCGATAGTGCCTAATTGTCCCCCTTCTGGTGAGGCCCCGAATCCCGCTGATTGACATTCTTCGGGAAGCTTGTAGCGTTGAAGATTGCTGGATCTGTTGGTCGAGGGTGGGGTCGGCTGTGGCTGCAACAAGCACTTGACGATTGACCGTGTTCACAACTTGTGACATCAGGTCGGCTGTTTGTGGCCTTTCCGCAAGCCTCTCCAAGGATTGCTTGGTGGGTACTGATCCTAGGCTCATGGAGCGGCGAGAAAATGGCGAATGCATGTTGACAGAGCTCAATTTGCGTACCAGGGATCCTGCAGATGTACGAATCAAGTGGCCACTGCGATGGCCGATCATGCCGGGGTACGGTAGGACATCCCTCGAATACACATCCGCAAGAGCTTGTTCCAGTCGTATTCGATCGGACCGCTTCGGAGCGAGGACCACGGTTCGGTGAGTTGTGAGCAACGACTGAGACCGGCTCAACTCCACTACTTCTCGGGATTCGGAAGCGTTGGTCGGCCGATGGGTATTGCGAATGATGACTTGGCACGGGTTGTTGCGTGTGCCCACAGTAGCCGCTCGCTGGATGGACAAACGGCGGGCCAAAGTTCCTGCTTGGCCAAATATGGGTCCGGCGGGCTTCAGATCGAGAAAAGCACAAGTCGATATCTCCGGGTAAGCTTCTCTGGGAGCCCCGGCCTCAGGAGCGGTACGAGTCGATTGTTCTTGAATGGCAGCTTTCCAGGAGGCCTCCTCCGCCGCGCAACATGCGCTGAGTATCAGCTCGAAAAGATGGTTGTCAGACTCAAATACGACCTTCCAAGAGTGCAAGGCAGTATGGCATTGCAATCCTTATGGCGTCAGCTTGAGGAGATGAATGATAAAGACACATACCTTTGTTGTCCTCTGCTGCTTCGACCTTCAAGTCAGCCAGGTGGATGATTGCCACAACGTCAAATTTATCTGAGGGTTGCCTCGGCTTGCCGAGAACCATGTACGCTTTGAACAGTGTGCAAAGCATGTATTCGCCTTGAACCCTGGGTTTTGTTTGATAAGCGACATGAAGAATTCCGCATAGGGTGACATGGCCGAGAATGCGGAACTGACTGCAAGTTGATCCCTGAACAGCATAAGTTCACCATCTACATAGCGAATGCCTCACAGCTTACGTTATCCGGAAATATCAACCTCTCTTGCAATAACCATGTTCGTTGGATACGCTCGCGTGCTGAAGGGTCATCTGTTGCAAGGTTGATTTCTTTGACCGTGTCTCGCAGATCGTAGAGCACACCGTCAATTTCATGGTGTGAAACAGGGCAATCCACAACGGCTGTCTGCTTGTGTAAGTCGGCAATAAGCAAAGGATACTTGCACACCCTTTGGATCGGCTTGATGAGCAGATCCCCCACAGTGAGGCCTTTCTTACCATCACTCGTTCGCTCTTCAATGGCGATAACGGAATTTGCAAGGGCTTCTATGCCGCTTTCGTAGGCTTGCCAGTGCGGTATCGTTCGATTTGACTCGGAGAATGCTTGAATCATGATATCGTACTTTGCACAATACTCTTCGTAGACAAAGAATTGTGGCATGAGCTTTTTAAAGACCCTTGCAACTTCTGCAGCTGCGTGTGGCGGAGCCAGAGCTGTAGGTCTGGGGTGATGCGGCCTGATCCTTGTATCCATCGTATTCCCGGGTATGAGTGAGAGGCGGCCATCAGACGTACCAGAACTTTGGAGTCTACGGCGTGGAGCACCAGCGACCAGCTCAGCATGTTTGAATTTGTCTCCCTGATTTCGAGAAGCTGCATCTAGCTCAACCAGGAGGTGTTCGTGTAAATGGAGCATCTCCATGATATTGCGCTGGATGGACGAGCGGACGTGAGGTGCCACATTGGGCAACGACATTAGAAGTGTCGAAAAGACCTGTATATTGTCAGCGTACCCGGCTGCCGCGAGGACAATACTATACATTTGCCAGGGCTTTCAGGTCGCTGACGTATCCTCTCTCTGACGCCAATATCTCATCAAGTACCTGTTGCCTTTTCGCCCCGCGACCCGTGGCGGCTTCCTCGACGATGGAGGCCTGCTGAAGATTGTCGCTTTCTGTAGAAGCCCTGCCTGCTGATGCTGACTGGCGGCTGTTTCTATAGCCACAACTATCACTCGCGCGGCTGTTCCTGGCAGATCGCCCAGCAACGCTGAGACTGACGGCGCTCACACTAGCCGTCTTCACTGTCTCGAGGAATGAAGATGAGGCGTTCGATGCCCTTTTGAAGTGCCCTGTGTATTGCGGTTGGAACGAATACCTATCGCGGGTTGCAGGACGCCAGTCATCATACCTGAGGAGGTCGAACGCTGTCGGTGTCAAAGGTGTCCTCGCTCGCTTCGTTCTCCTTCTCTTGAAAGAGTCCGCCCATCGTCTGAACTGGGAGGAGCCATCCTCATCCTCTATCCCAGACCACTGTTTTTGACTGGCAGATTGCTCTTCTGCAAGGCCTTCTAAAGCGTGTAGAGTTATTGTGAGATTCCGCTCCCGTTCATCATCTCCCATATTGCTTTCAGTACTGTCCCTGCAAAGCTCCGACGATGCATCATAGAAGTCTCCTGTGTCATCATGCTCTGAGCCACAACTGACCGAGCCATGCTTCTCTGCCTGGATAGACTCATCTTCCTCTAGTGCAGCTGTAGTCTGTTCAAAAGCGCGAAGAAGCAGAGAGCGAGGGCTGGGAGAGACGACGTTCAGGCTTGGTCGAGGCGGGCTCTGCAGATCTATAGAGCTTATACCCTTAGAGGGTGTCGTGAATACGTCTTCCTGGTTCACAGATTGGTTTTCACCCTGTTGAGGACGTTCACGTGTCTGAGCGGGGGAGGTAGGAGGATACGAAGTCGATGTGAGATTCCTTGATCGCCCAAAGAAAGACAATGTTGGTGACGGGAGAGGATCGGGACCATTGGGGTTCTCATATGAATGGCTGTAACTGTATGGATTTGGGTCGAGCGACCTGGTAAAAGGACTGTGAATAAGTGGTGGCAAATGAGTAGTCATTCTGAACAAAAGCTCAAGCACTTCAAGATTGCTGTATACCAAAAAGAAAAGTACCAAATGGTGGTGACATGACACGACCCTTGTGAAACACACAAGGTTGCGCCGGGGATAGCAAACGCATCGTTCAGAAAGTAGAAGATCTTTGGAAAACATCAGGGTGCGTAAATGACCAAAGAAGGGAAGCCATGAGAGAGGTTCCTCATTGAAGTGGAAGGCGGGATGTGCTTCTACAAGAAGTCATGACAGCAACAGAAGTAGGTCCAAGGCTCTTGGTTGTAGTTGTCAATGACGCCGCGTACATGCAGTGGCAGGACCTGAGGAAGAGCTGTTGTCTATCGGGACTTCCTAGCCTTTAGCTGTACATTCCTGCACACTGACCCTTTGATTATGCAAGCGATCCGGACGCCAAGTAGTCCTACAAGGTCAAGAGTCGGAGTTGCGTAAAAGTTGTCTCGTTGGCTGGACAGCTTGGAGAGGTTTCAAGCAGGAAGCAGTATGCACGAGGTAAAGAGTGGGCTTGCAGAAGAACCTTGAATCATTTGATGTAGGGCGGTGTGCGACTACGCAGTACGTAAAAGCGAAACAACCATGAGATCGCCGCCAGAGATAAGAGAGGATGGCTGGCATACCTTACCTTAGCTAGGTACTGCGGAAGTCCAGGCTTCAGTATCAGATACAACACTCTCATGTGATGTTGAACGTGTAGAGGGGCAGTGTCTGATATTTGTGGTACGATTGCGTAAGGTAATGCAGTACTACGACATTCAGAGTATAGTGATAGGACACACTGCAGGGGTGAACAGGCGGGAGTATATCCTAGTCCTCTTATCTGTGGTGAGTATATCCAGTACGTATATTGGAGCGTTGGAGAGTAGTATTTATGCAGGTTTCACGATCACATTGATAATTAGACCCAATACAGACATGTTGGGATTTGTTCACGTGCTTTCACTTGCAAGTGCAAGTGGCAGCCACCGATATCAGAAGCCTATTTGCGCGATGACATCTCGAGAGAAATATCATAGAGCAATTCCGATCTGCTGGCCCGTCTAGGTAGGCTGCATGTTGATGTGATAAGATAGGTGTACTTCCAGGCATCTGATATATTTTACTATAGGAAACTGCGCCATCTATGGATACTTCTTCAACTTTCAGGGGCTAGTAAGTGAGGTCTCTTGTTCATATACAGCACGTAACTCTTTGCTGAGAGCTGGCCATCCTGAGAGTTAAGTGGTAACAAGGTAAGTTATGGAGAAGGTCGAAGCCGAAATGTGAAGACCAGGTAAGGTCGTCTGGAGCGTGTTGCGCGGGGATGAGTGCGTATATACGGGGATAGTGTCGGAAACAAAACGTCGAGGCGTTTAGTGACCAAGTACGTTTGAGGTTGTGGGGCGAGATCTACGCTGCATCTTTGCCCCGCAGAAACATGAAGTACGCATAACTAAGCAGAGGCGTATGATATTTAGATACCAGATAATTACAACATCGTCATTAAATATGCGATGACTAAGTAGAGAAAGCGCTCTTTCGCTGATACAGGACCCAGCATTCTGCCCAGACTGGTCATCAAAACAACGGCATGGGCCTTCCAATGGACGACATACATACTCCAACGGTGCCTTCTGGGCCAACCTCGCGCCCACAAGCCAACGGGAGCCACCTTGATGCATTGTCTTTGACGGGACTCATTGCACAAAAAGAAAATGTCGAGTCAGAACTCAAGGCTTTAGGCAGTGTGTTAGAATCGGTCAGTGCGCTTTCTTAGGCGAAGTGTTTCGGTTATTGACAAGGGTTAGCATGGTGTGAATATGAACACCAGCTTGACAACCTTTGACGGATACCCCAGAGACGACATAGATATCGCACAGAGTATGCTTTGTCCAAATTCGATCCGGCATCACAACTAAACAATTCCAGTTAGGACAACAAGGGCGAGAATCATACACTTGAAGAATGATTATAAAGAGCTCATGAAAAGGATTGAAGCCAGCCTGCATGATCATCATGCTAGGCTCCAAGAAAAAGCTGTGGAGGATGCAAAGCGAGCAGAGAGCTTGCCATCGTCATTTCCGCAAGAGGCAGGCCGAGCCGGCGTCGTTGAAACTCCCTTTGCGAAGGTGAATTCGGTCGCAGATGGAAGCCCCGCCCAAATCGCAGGCAT
Organism: Pseudophaeomoniella oleicola; assembly: GCA_003868215.1. Taxonomy (NCBI): domain Eukaryota; kingdom Fungi; phylum Ascomycota; class Eurotiomycetes; order Phaeomoniellales; family Phaeomoniellaceae; genus Pseudophaeomoniella; species Pseudophaeomoniella oleicola. Next base: position 135,928 of record QWDQ01000033.1, read on the forward strand.
GAGACCTGGAGATGGCGTACGATCTTTTGGAGGAATAAATTGGATGAATCACGAGAACTTAAGCAAGGTCGCAGAGGTCGTTCAGCAAAATGAAGGCGTAAGTGGAAACACAGTTATGCTCAGCATATGGCTAATATTGGCACCAGCGGCCTATCACTGTGAAAATACAGCGTAAGGAAAGCCAGGCCTCTCAAGAACTTACGTTACAGCTGATCCCACGACGTGGTTGGGGAGGTCGGGGCCTCTTGGGTTGCCATCTTCTCCCTGCTTGACCTCAGATGCAACCTAAATACGAAACATAACAGCAAAGGAGGGGCAAGACCTCCGAGGCTCATTTATCATGATAAACACCACCAACCCTTCACTACTACTCACAGATACAAGTATGGTAGCGGCAAAGCCATGGACGCAGTGAGAAATTCGAGTTCAGCGCATGCCGTGGAGATTGGGAACGCAATGTAGACCTGGTTGCTGCCTGAACTTGGGCTATCTGAGATATTGATAGCACCTGTTTCGGACGTTGGGCATACATAGCGAGAGGGCTACTTCAAACAGGCGACTGGGCATCAAGAAGCATCATACCTAGATAGTTGACTAATGTACATCTGCATGAAACAACAAAGAAGCAATAGGTGCTCAAATACGTGAATTTGTTCGACCCTCTAAGCGACGTTCATTATTTCATAACAATTGTAAAATTTCAATACTAGCGGTATTAGTTCCGTCATCACCGCCTCACCGGCTTCACCATGCCTCAAAAGGTTTTCCATCGCCCTCCAACCCAACCCAAACAAATAATCACATCCACAATCAACTGCGACCACTCAGGGAATCATTCTTCATTGATCTCCAGACCTACGCAGATAAATTGCGCCCTGGATTTTCCCTACTTTAATCTTCAGTCCTGAACTTCTGCAACAGCACAAATCACCATGGCTGAAGGTCAAACCCCACCAACATTCAAGCTCGTGCTTGTCGGCGACGGTGGTACTGGAAAGGTAAGTCTTTTCTAGTGTGCTTGGATACGTCCATCTTCTGCGCCGAGCAGGAGCTTTACTGCGCTGAGCAGAAGATCTGCTCATCTCTTCTGCTGCTTGAGGGAAACTAACATCTATCGCGATGCATAGACTACCTTCGTCAAGCGTCACTTGACTGGTGAGTTCGAGAAGAAGTACATTGCAACACTCGGTGTCGAAGTTCACCCACTGGGTTTCACTACGGTATGCGATCTTCCTCGACAGCAGTATACGTTTCGCGCTGCTAACAGTCGGCTAGAACCTCGGCCAAATCCAGTTCGACGTGTGGGATACTGCAGGTCAAGAGAAATTTGGTGGACTTAGAGATGGATACTACATCAACGGACAGGCCGGTATCATCATGTTCGATGTCACATCCCGTATCACTTACAAGAACGTTCCAAACTGGCATCGTATGTACTCGACGTCTCCCTAGCTATACCCACGCTAATACACTCTAGGTGATCTTGTCCGTGTTTGCGAGAACATTCCGATCGTGCTCTGCGGTAACAAGGTTGACGTAAAGGAGAGAAAAGTCAAGGCAAAGACCATCACCTTCCATCGCAAGAAGAACCTCCAATACTACGATATCTCCGCCAAATCCAACTACAACTTCGAGAAGCCATTCTTGTGGTTGGCACGCAAGCTTGTCGGCAACCAGAGCTTGGTTCGTCACCCGAGTGAAAGATACCAAATGGATATAGTTGTTAATGTTTTATAGGAATTTGTCGCTGCACCAGCTCTTGCACCACCTGAAGTCCAGGTCAACGAGGCTCTTCTTGCAGAGTACCAGAAGGAAATGCAAGATGCTGCACAGATGCCACTTCCTGACGAAGAAGATCCCGACTTGTAGATTAATACCAACATTATCGGTTGTGGATGGATGTTACAGGTAGCAAATGGCTGTGGTGATGGCCAAATTTTGGGATATGATTACCGGTCCATTCGAGCTGGTGATCCGATGGAGCATGTGATAACGAATACCTCGGGAGGTTTCTTCGGATTGCAGAACCATGCAACGGAGGAACGGTGGGCAATTCTGTGGTTCATTGAAAGCAAGCGAGAAAAGTAAAGCTGCATAAGAAAGCTCTTCACCCTTTTATGATGCAGCTACAACTAGGTAGATAGCATGTCGTACTTGGTACGTAGTAGTTTAGATACAATATGAAATGGCATTGCGCGACCAAAAGCGAAGCTCGGGAACAAACATGTTTTCTCATTTGGAGATAAATGGTTTATTTCATCATTTGATCATTGATCTCTTAAAAGTCGTCGTTCTATCATACGTCATTCATCAATTCATCACCTTCGGCGGTATCATGAGACTCATAGAAAGACATAAACATGTTCGGCCCACGTCGAATAGTCGGATGGGCCCCGATATCTCGGAAATCCACCTCCCATGTCAGGTCCTGATCCTTTCAATGAGAAAAACTTGCTGCAATCAATCAGCTCCCCCCCCCCTTGTGTTCTCATTAGTAGTAGTAGTAGTACTACTACTACTACTACCACTCCATCCTTCCCCCAGTCCTAATCCTCCAGGCCAAATCCATTGCTTCGACAAAGCCCTTGCCAGCCCTCACGCGCTCAACCTCATCGGCCCATTTCTCCCACTTGCCTTTCCGGCCGCCTCGGACGATCTTGCCCAGCGTGCGGCCGAGAACCCGCATGACGCATTTGTTGTCCATGCCGGGCCTGATGAACGGCGTGTAGGGTTCGAGGCGGTAGGTGTCGACGTCTTCCCAGAGGGGACCTTCGACGCACTCTTCATCGGAAGAGGAGGTGGCAGTGGGGGGTCGGCTGGGGTGTGACGGGGGTTTGAGGGTGGATTGGGAGAGGGAGAGGAGGAGGGGGACCTCGAGGGTGCTGTCGCCGTCGTGGATGAGGGAAGAGGTCATGGAGAAGGTGTCTCTGGGCTTTGGGCGCGGAGGTGGGGGGCACAGATGCTTGGGAAGAGGTGGGTATGGCTCTTGATCAGCGAAGCGTACTGATTTCTGAGAGTCGGCGGATTTCTTATGTTTTATGTGTCGTTTATAGCGAGGTTTCCATTTATCGCTACCATGAATCGCATTGAGAGGCTCCATTGCCTCATCCCAGTTGCCCCGCAGAATGTTAGTCTCTTGGAACGAAAATTCCAGGAGCGTGTGCCTGTTTGTGTGTATAAAGTCGGCAACCTGGGAGGCGGAGGTGATGAGGGCATTGCGGAGAAAGAAACGTTCCAGCTTGCGGAAGCGGAGAGGTCGGAGGAGCGGATGCGTAAATGGCATCGTCTCTACTGGTATGCGAGCGAACAGAGTTGGCGGAACTAACCCGTCTGGCGATGGCGGATACGTTCCGGGAGGTGTATATGGTGGCGTTAGAGGCCGACTGCGTTCTGGTACACACATGCTAGGCTCCGTGTGGAATGACAATGGCATGGGCCCAGAGGAGCCGAGCCATGTGAAATCCAGATACTCCAGGGAAGTGAAAGTTCGCAGATACGTGTGCATAATCTTGTATTGGTCTGTCGTGAACTTTGCGCATGTCGCGTAGCACTCGATCTCTATCGTGAGGGAAGTGACCCGACGCCAGACACTGCTAGATCTGGGAGAGGAGCCGAGCGAGATGTCAGGGCGTAAGTAAAGCGGCGCCATGGAGTGGACTGGTGCAAGCGTCAGCGAACGCAGGTATTTAGGAGCCACGCGTTCGACAGCCATTCGAAGCGAGACAAGAGCATAATCAACGGCGGATCGACGATATCGATGCTGAGCAGGTTGATCTGGACAAGAAATCGACAGCGATCTCATATTAGGTGTTGCCTCCAAGCAACGTATAAAGCCCCAGATGTTGGTAGCGGCATGAAAAATCGGAGGATACTCCATGATCAAAAGATCCATGATGTCGGGGCTGCCAAACTTCGTCTCACTAAATCGATGCTCAGAAGGGCCGTTGAGCTCGACTTCTGGTCGATAATTAAACGTGTGTTCCTCGCCCTCCGCATCGAGTAAGGGTGGTAAAAAGGTGTCGGGCGTATGAGGCATCGAAAACTTGACCCCTTGGACATGATGCCCGATACGTTCCAGGGCGTTCATGCGGGCCTGCCGCGAGAACGTGTTCGGTTTAAAATTAATTATAACATCAGTGAAAAGGACGCGAGCAACATCGTCAGCAAAGGGCCGGCAGACGAGTCTTAATTTCTTGAGTTCTCTCGGGGGGAGATAGGAAAGGAGAAGGTCATGTGTGGTATCGTTTTGCCAAAAGGCACAAAACGAGGGTGATGGTTCCGAGGACTCCATGTTCCAGATGGAATACGGGAATGCCGGACTTGTAAGTCAGCAGAGCATAAACAGGTATCGATCGAACATGCGAATGCTTGCGCTAGGCAAAGAACATATTGAGAATTTGAAAGTGACTCATGAAGTGTTAAGATAATCGTACGAGAATGGAAAGAAACGGAACGAAACGAAACATGATAATGAAGGGCAGAGACCTGCTCTTGAGGCATCAAGTTTGTATCACCGGCCTTTGGAGGGGGATGGGTTTGCCCGATTCAAGGTCGTACAAGTCTGCTGGGCAGAGCAGATGTGAGTCATAATGGCCAGTCGATTCCCGAGAGGATGAGCGTTGAGGAGAGGCGAAGTGCAGTAGACTGAACGCGAGAATATCGCGAAGATGGAACCATTGAGACGTGATGAGTGGTGGGACATCGTGAAGTTCATGGATGGAGTGTTGTTTGGCCTGGGTTCCAGCCTCCCGAATAAGCAAAGTCAGACGTTGTGTAGCGTTGACCGTCCCACTTCGGCCCTGCAACCGCGTCGGTCGTTGCGGGGGCTAAGATTACGACCCGTTGACCCTAAGGATCCTCTAATGGTCCCTAAGGCCCCGAGGCGGTCAGGATCACCATTGAGCCAATCAGTTCACAATGTTTCGAGCAACATGATTCCCTCCGCCTCTGTTTCATCGCGAAGCATGGACGCGGTCCGTTCAGGGCCGCCGAAGTTTCGGCTTGGGAGAACCGATGTTTATATTGCCATTGAAAGCCATGTGGTGCTGTCGGAGTACTTCAAGGCCACAGATCTTCGAGCTTGCAGTGAAGAACTGGTCTTCTTGATAGGAAAATGTGCTGATATCGGCCGCCAGTGAGTTACACGTAGTGGTCTTCTTCGCGTCGAGGTTCGAGTAAACTGGCTCAAATGTTTCCCTTTCTCGACGCGCAACAGCAAAGGTCGGTTTGTGTCACACTCAAGCAGAGCCAGCATGGCTATATGAAATCTGTGTTTTGGCAGGGCTGGTTCTTCATATTATTGTTTGCTTGATGCTCCAGGCATTGTTTTGAAGGACATCCATTCACTAGACGCATCTCAATACTGTAGAGAGTAGGACAGTATCAGTATGTACACTCCGTTCGCCTTTCATCATCCGAATAATGGTACTGCTCGAGAAATCAAGGTAGAGATAGACGTATAGCGTGCTATGAGATGTATGTCTAAGTTTGTTATGGGAACTTGAAGTGATGGTGGCAATGACGATGAAAATGAGAAAATGGTTTTCGCCCGAATCACAGTGGAAAATCCAGCGTATGAAGCCCGTAGCAAGATTTGCATCACAGCCGCAGGTGCATACCTAAGGTAGGTAAGGTAGGCGACGCACGGAATCAGCAGACGTCAGGACAGACGAGACATACTACAATACGCCACGATGCCAGTCAGATTACAAACTGCCTGTCACATTGTAGCATTTTAGCCTGAGTGCTGCCTGACGTGGAACAAAGGAACAAAGGAAACGATATTTGTATAGTTTCGTGGTAGGCTCTCCAAGGCTTACTGTGGCAATTTTCCACAGTGATGCTCATTTATACACCTCGAGGTACAGTAAATTCCTGTGTGTAGAATGCATGAGAGTGCAGTGTTGGCGTGCACACGCTTCTCCAATGGCTAGGACGCGGCTCCTGAAAGCTTCACCTTGAATATAACAATGAAAGTACAATATTAGACAATGTAAAACATATTTCCTCAAGCAGAGTGGTCCCTTTTTTTTTTCTGTTCTCCTCTGTCGTTCCTTCAGATTCTGATTTCGCCCAGTGCTCCTGACAACGACTTATCTCCAAAGCCTCGCTGCTATATCCAACTCTGATTGACGGAGTTTTGCCACGGCGCATCATCAGTAGATCAGAAGTACACGTATATGAACCAAACTCGCCCTCACTTGCGCTGCGCCACCTCCCCAAATCAGCCGAGTGCACATCTTCTGGACTTTCAATCTCATGCGCCTCGCATCGTTCTAGGCTGTGACCACCATGGCTGACTCCTTAGGCGGCCTGCCGCTCACCGACCTCCTCGACGAACAACAACTTGTACAAGTACAGCTCGCAACACTTGATCCATCAGCAGATGACTTTCATAGCTTAAAGATGGGGCTTGAGAACAGGCTGGTCTACCTCAACCACGAGATACAGAAAGCAAGGCGCGAAGGCGGAGATGATATATCCCAGAACCCCTTTGCGCTTGATGGCGCGACAAGTGCGGTCTTTGATGAACCATATGACAGCTCCAGCGCTTCAGGCGCGCATACTGGCGACAGCTCTGCATCCTTTCAAAGCTTCCAAACAAATCCGGCGTTGCGATCTCCTCCAATGAATCTCCCTAATCGGAAGCGACCGCGAGGAAGCCTAGATGTCCCTTCGGGGCTGCAGCACCAGGCAAAGTCTCGGCGGACAACACCCAGTCCGTCAGCCAGTGTGGACTCCAGTCCTCAAACAACCTCTTCTGATGGTTTCGAGGGTGACGATAATCTACGACGATTCTTCGGGCCCGGCATATTTGATGACTACCGAACGTTGGGAAAGGAAGCAAAGCGGGCGCAGAAGGAGTTGCAAGAACGTATCGAGCAGGAACGGCGTGATGAAGATTATGCGAGAGCTTTGCAAGAAGAATACAACCAGCAGCCGCCGTTTTCCGTGCCTCGCGCAACGTCCCAGACAGTCCTCGACCGTACGACAGGTGGAATCAAGACAATGCCGCCTCCACCAAAGCCGTCCACGTCTCTCGACCCCTATTCAAAGTCGTTCACTGGAGATGGCCCCACCGGATCTTCTTCGAATATCCCCAGTTGGTCAGCTTCCTCGATACCTGGTTCCTATCAGGACTTCGACGATGATAGCAACATTGTCGACCTGGGCAGCGAAGACGATGATGATTTCGAAGAGATTCCTTCAGAACTATTCCAGCCCAACATCAATAGAGGTTACAATGGTATCATGGTGCCACCACTTCCGGGCTTTGGACATATCAACCCGTATAGTGTCAATCCGACACCGTGGGCTGGTGGTGGCGGTACAAGTGTCTACTCTAATCGAGCATACGATTACATTGACCAGCAAATCAACGGGTATGGAGTAGCCGCCTCTGGCTTCGCTTCCCGAACTGGTCCAGGGTCGTTCCCCGGAATTAGCAACTCAATGCCATTCCCACCCATTGATCTTACTCGTCGAGGTCCGTGGGACGAGGGAGAAGATGGGAACACGGAAGAAGAGATCAAAAATCTACTCGAGAATATCCGTCCTGACGAGGAGCTGATGAATGGAGACCGAGAGGGGGATCCAGATGCCATGAGGTTCCCATTGATGGCGCATCAGAAGCTAGGCTTATCCTGGATGAAAAACATGGAAGAAGGCTCAAACAAGGGAGGAATCCTTGCCGACGACATGGGGCTGGGAAAAACCATTCAGGCTCTTGCACTCATTGTGTCCCGGCCATCAGATGATAGCCAATGCAAGACGACTTTGATCGTAGCTCCGGTTGCCCTGATGCAGCAGTGGAAACGCGAAATTGAACACAAACTTCAACCTTCGAAGAGACTTTCTGTCCTGATACTGCACGGTCCTGACCGAAATAGAAACTGGAAAAGTCTGAAGCACTACGATATTGTGTTGACGACGTACGGCACTATCGCTACAGAACTCAAACGAAAGATACAGTGGGATGCCAAGAAGAAAGCCAATCCAAATCTCAGACCAACTAGTAAGGAAGATTGTCTTCCCCTTCTTGATGACGAATGCCACTGGTACAGAGTCATTCTTGATGAGGCCCAGCACATCAAGAACAAGAGCACAAAAGCAGCTCTTGCTGCTGCTCACATCCGAAGTAAGTATCGGTGGTGTATGACAGGAACGCCGATGATGAACAGTGTTCTCGAACTCTATTCGTTGATCCATTTCCTGCGCATACGGCCATACAACTCTAGTGAATCTTTCAATCGGGATTTCACGAGACCGCTCAAAGGCAGGGATGGCGAATCAAAAGATCGTGCTATGAGGGCGTTGCAGGCACTACTGAAGGCGATACTCTTACGTCGAACGAAGAAGTCGAAGGTTGACGGAAAGCCACTTCTACAATTGCCCGACAAGATCGTTGAGGCGACCCATGCCGCATTCAGTCAAGACGAGCTTGCTTTCTACCAAGGCATTGAAGGTAAAGCCCAGCTCACCTTCAACAGATATCTCAGCGCAGGCACAGTTGGGCGGAACTATTCGAATATTCTTGTCCTCCTGCTTCGACTTCGCCAGGCTTGCTGCCATCCTCATCTGATCAAAGACTTCGGAATAGAGACCGCCGCCAATACTGAAATCAATCTCAAGGCTAATGCGGAGGCTTTTGGGCCTGAGGTCGTAGCTCGGCTGAAAGAAGTTGAAGCATTCGACTGCCCGATATGCATTGATGTTTGCGAAAACCCTCAAATCTTCTTTCCTTGCGGGCATGCCGCCTGCCTTGAATGCTTTTCACGCATGTCAGATCCTACTCTGGCCTTGGCCGAAGGCCGCGACGGCTCCCTGCAAATCAAGTGTCCGCACTGCCGGACTCCACTTGATCCGACCAAAGTCACCGATTTCAACACCTTCAAAGCGGTTCACTTCCCAGACGCAAATAGCGAACAAAGTGAAGCGGAATTGATCGAAAAGGACGAAAAGAACGGAAGCGAGAGTGACACTGAGACTGGCTCCGAAACTGAGACCGAGAGTGACACCGGAAGTGATAGTGAGACAGAAGATGGTGATGTTGAGGATGATGACAGCATCAAAGGTTTTGTCGTTTCGGATGAAGATGAAGATGCCCTGAAAGCTGAGCCTGATGATGATGACGACGACCTTGGCTCCCGGAAATTCCATGCCGAGAAACCTAATGTAAAACGAGAAGACGTCTCCTCAAACTCGGAAGTAAATGGTTCGCATAAGGGCAAGGAGAAAGTTGTCGATAAGCCGAAGAAATTGCCTACAAATCCCAAGAAATCCAAGAAATCCAGCGGATCCAAGCGACAGAGGAAGCAGAAGAAGAAAGGCAAGGGTAAGGAAAGAGAGAAGCTCGAGAAAACAAAATTGTCGTTGGCTCAACTTCGCAAAGATGGTCTGAAGAACAAGAAGGCGAAGCGTAGATACCTTGACCAATTGGCCGAGGATTGGATCAGCAGCGCAAAAGTTGATAAGACCATGGAGATACTTCAAGCGGTCCATGATCGGGGTCATGGTGAGAAGACTATTGTGTTCTCTGCTTTTACGTCTTTACTTGACCTTCTCGAAGTCCCAATATCTAGGAAGGACTGGAATTACAGGCGGTACGATGGCAGTCTAAGACCGGCAGAACGCAACGATGCCGTCCTTGAATTCTCTGACAAACCGAGCTGTACCATCATGTTGGTATCTCTCAAAGCAGGAAACGCAGGCTTGAATCTCACGGCTGCAAACAACGTGGTGATTTTCGATCCTTTCTGGAATCCGTACATTGAGGAGCAAGCCATCGATCGTGCTTATCGCATCGGCCAACGGAGGGAAGTCCACGTTCATCGCATCATTGTGCCAGACACAGTGGAGGATCGTATCCTTGCTTTGCAAGAGAAGAAGCGAGAGTTGATTGAGAATGCTCTGGATGAGAACGCCGGTCGTTCCGTTGCAAGACTTGGAGAGCGAGAGCTTGCTTATCTTTTCGGTGTTCGAAGGAATACTTGATTACCCCTTTACGACCGATACCCTTCGATTCATCATCCTTCCTCGCTTGGTATTTTACGTTTACGAATCACGTCTAGAAGGCCTGCATGGCAAATGTACAGTAGAATTAGGGACAAATAGGCACTTCATACGATTCAATGGCTAGTCTGATTGCTCAATGCTTTCACCAGGAAAGTTGGCATCGTGTGCACATTCGTATTCTATCTGCTGTGTCGTTGAACTCGTCTTTCTCCGATGCATTAAATAGCCCAGGCGCCCAAAGCCAGACTCGTCAATGGCGATCGTTTACATGTACGTTGCAGCAGGATCTGAACCGAGGATGTAAACATGCGTGCTGATGCTCAAATAAGATACCCTCGATAATTAGTGCAGCTCACCCCACAAGATCGCTACTCTTGCCCTTTGTGGCCTACTCACGTAATTAAGATAGGATCTCCCCAACGTCATGAGAGCTGATCCGGATCCGAAGAGGCATGTGAAAGAAACCTCGGCTGCCGAAGCTGACTGGAACATCTCTTAAAAGACACTTTCATTTCTTTCATTTAGACATATATTGCTCATCGTCGTCGGGATTTCTCTGGAGGTTCAAGCTGTTGCAGTCATAGAATATACATCGTCGGCTGTTATCCAGAAATTGCTCACCGCAAACCCCCTAACGTACCCTCGGAGTGTCACTACTACACATCGCTTGGGATATCAATCATGTCCCTCAAAAACGGTATGAATATTTGCAGCTGCGTTTCTTTGATGGATATTGGACGTCATCCCGAGGAATCTTCAACCCTTCGTTGTTCCCAAGATTGATCTATCGCGATTAGCTAATTCCCAAATCGTGCGCAGACGCCTTCACCTCTTCTACTGCGTTCGATCTTATCTCTTCTTCCCTCTCGTCCTCTGAAGCTGATCGAAAGGACGCCCTCAAGCAAGGGAAGGCAGTGTTTGCATTCACCCTCAAAAATGATGCGGGAGACAGCGACAGTTGGTACATTGATTTGAAGGAGTCCGGCAAGGTTGGCAAGGGCGCTGCTCCCGACGGAAAGAAAGCGGATGGTATGTGATTCTACCATATCACAGTTCTCTAGATGCGGTTTTCCACCGATCGTACTTTGCATGGACGCAGATGGCAGATGGACCTTCTCTGACGCAAATTGGTATCCGCTCGAATGATTGAGCTGCACTTTTGCCGAATCGATCGCTAACATCGGTGCCTTCTAGTAACACTTCTGCTGTCTGACAAGGACTTCGGAAATCTCGTATCCGGCAAGGCTAATGCACAGAAGCTCTTCATGAGTGGGAAGTTGAAGGTCAAGGGTGATGTGATGAAGGCTACCAAGATGGAACCTATCCTGAAAAGGGCGCAAACGAAGGCGAAGCTATAGATGGCGCACTGTCAAGTATCTTACACCTACGCCGAGTCTGTATTGACTGGTGGAGAGATCGCAGCTCTTTTGCATCTGAGGCCCAGTGCCGCTATAGAGCATGTCTCTGGATGGTAAAAGCTCTGTGTGTACTTGGAGCTTTTGTATTTAGGTATTTAAATACCTATCAACACTGCACCGGCGGGGGGGGGAGGATTTGGGTATTTTCAATTTCGCAACAGATAGTAAATACCTTGGTGGTCAATTGTATACTTCTTGGATTGGCGCTTCGTATGTTGTGATACTCTCTGAGGCAAAGCGCCCGTCTTCCTATACTCCGAGGCTCCCTGTGGAAAAGTACAATGGAATATATATTCTGCCTAGCGAGATGGTCGACCCGACCATATCTATAGGCTACATCACGTGCGTCACCGGATAATCAATAAATACACACACACAGATGTTAGTAGGGAAGGGATTCTCTATCTTCAGAAAGATGTACAGTCAGAGCCATTCACTGTATTTATACTGTTGTATACAACAGTTGTATGCTGCTGTGAGCCATCAAACGCAACGCGATGACGCTGATTAACGGTAGCACCGTTCACTGTGGCAAGGCGGTAGGCGCGCCAGAGGAACGCGGCGAGTGGCCCCTCAACTAAAATTTAAGGGACGAGCGGCTGCCGGACCTACCACGTAGTAGGACCATAGGGCCAAGACCCTTGGAAGTCCTAAAAGTCTCGGGTCATGTGAGGCAGTGCATTGCTTGGGGAACACTTCGATTACCTATATTGCGATTGCTGCACGCACCTGCGACGATTGTAAACTTATCCCGCTCAGCACCTTTATCGAGACCTCCCTCATCATTACAAGTCTTCGAATTCATCACCATTGACCCCGTTCGACCAACCCTATTCATCCTACGAGTGCGATTTCGCGATCATGGCATTCTGTATCACTTTTGGAACACATAGTAAGTTGTCTCGCGCTGTTGCGCCAATTCAGGTATTCTGACACCGCGCAGCGTTCACGAATCAACTTGAAGGGTTCGAGGGAGTTACAGCTCAGGTAAGAGGCGTGCCGCGCAACTCAAGGGAGAGGGCACTGACCGAGTTGTAGTGTCATAATTGTGGAAACTGGGCGGCACACTGTATAACAACGTGGGAATGGATCACAGTATGCTTCGTTGTAAGTTGGCCTCTGCCGAATGCTAACACAGTCATGGAGCGCTGATCGCTGACCGCTGAACAGCCCGTGATTCCTTTGTCATTTCACAAATACAAGGAAGTCGCCTGCCCAATATGTAACTTCCGACAAGACATCAAGAACAGACCAGATGTACAGTCACAACATCCAGGCTCGGGAGGTATACCGCCTCAGCAACACATGGGTCCGCAGGGTTGGGGTGGGCAACCCCCGCCGCCAGGACAACCGCAGTACAAATGAAAAGACCAAGGCGTCGAGGACGGGAAGTAACGGGGACCTGGCGTTCATTATATCGATATCAAGCGGTGAGGTGGCTTCGGAGCACCGCTGTTCACCCACGAGGCGAGCGGCTGTACCACCCAACGGAATAGACGTGAGATCTACGTGCTCTGGGGCTATCATGCATGGGAGCGTTTCCTATGACCCACCACACTGTTATCTCTGGAGTTTTCTCGGGCGGGTTCTTTCCTAGGGATTTCCGATCACGTTCTGCGTCTATCCCGTGTGTTCTTTCAACAAACTTTCTTGGGCGTAAGCATGAGCATTGGGAAATGGATGGTGCTGATGTATCAATGGGAAAGGATGAGAGTAATCGGTGTTTTGCAATAGCCATACCATTGGAGGCCCCCACGTTGGGAGACTCAATCACCTAGATTCGAACCCCTTTGAACACAATTAGAATTGGCATCGGACCGTGTGCGTAGAGATCCACACTGCCTGCCAGTCATTCTACATGCCCTTCCGGGGGTATCGATTTCGATAGAACGAGCGTCGTGGTTGATATCTGAGATGTAGTAGAGTTCGGAAGTATAAGTATCGAGTCGTTGATCTACTGGAATGCCCCTCATAATACTATGTACTACGTAGTACTACGTATGCAGGTGTAGATGAGATCCGATCATTCTCCGCCATTCGATCTGGACCCCCAAGTGCTCCATGACTTCCCCCGGGACACTACAGTACCATGCACATCGTTCGAAGCACAGCTGAATCTTCTTGGCTGCTTTCTCTTGGACCGGGGATAAACTGGAGAGTACATCCTATTGCGCTACTACGGTAATTACTCTACTCATCGTAGCGTTCAGGCTATAAGCTTCGGAAGATACGAGCCTTGTCATACAGATCAATTGCTGTCGTGCGAATGGAAGATGCTCCTATCAGCCAATGCCGTAGCCACGTTCAAGGAAGGTTCTGATACACCTACGTAGTAGGTACATGGTAGACAATGACAGTGGGAGGAGATCTTGCTCGGGAAGCATCATCATACTAATTACCTACTACAACCAGGGAACATTAGTTTTTATCCATCTCCCCAAGCAAATCCTGGGTAAGAACTAATGTCCCCGAGTGTAGTATGTACATAGTAGTAGAGCTCAGCACTACCGAGCTACCTCAACTACCTACTATAGTATCTCGCCATGTACCGTAGTAGTATGGCGTGGGCCCTAGCGACTTAGAACATTGGCCAAGTGGGCACGGCACCCAAATGGACCACTATAAAGTGAAAAGCAGCTGTTGTCTAAGTCCGCGGTGTCGACCTTAAGTTGATGGATCCCACTTCCACCCCCGATTCCTCTCTCTTCTACCGAGCTACTACTCAGTACTACGTAGTACTACGTAGTAATTTCCCCCTGCTTATCCTCCCTTCAAATCTATCAATGATTCGATCAAATTGACAACATAATCGTTGATAAGGCGTTTAATTTGTTGACCCCGGTTGATCTTACTCATTGCTGCACCCCCCCTCCAATCAGCCTTCTTGGCCGATCACATTATTACATATGGAATTATATCTGTCTGGGGGTTCTTATCAATTGATGCTTGATAAGGCAGATAACGGCCGTGCCTCACACTCACATACCTATCGCATCACAGAAACTTCAATCCGATGAAGTGATATGCAATGGTGCATCATTGCCCAATCAGGCATATCGCATCGTGCGAAGCCAAGATGCCCGCTTCTCCGATATCGTCTACGACGTGTATATACTGTAGTGCAATCCTTGTTCACAGGCTTTTCCCTTTCTTCGTTTGGTGTTGACTTTTTGTTCCTCTGATCCAGTCTGGAATATTGTTCCCCAGAAGTGTGTCTCAACTGAACTGGTGCAGGAAGTCAAACTGCGTCTTCTGATCTATAGCTACAGGCACCATGTCTAGCTCTGGTAGCACGTCACCACCGTTGGACAAGAGCTTTGGATATGGAATTATCGTGGGGTTGGGATTCGCTTTTGCCCTGGGCATGATTGCCACGACCGCAGCCCTTCGAAGATACCATAATGAGCGTATGTTCCCACTCAAAAGCATGCACAAGCATCGTTCTCACCTCTAGCAGTGCAAACCTCAGAAGTTTTCAGTACGGCTGGAAGAACCGTCAAGTCGGGATTGGTTGCTGCAGCAGTAGTCAGTAGTTGGACGTGGGCCGCAACGTTGCTGCAAAGCTCTGCTGTCACATACCGATATGGTGTATCGGGGGCCTTCTGGTATGCGTCTGGTGCTACTGTACAGATCATCCTCTTCGCAACCCTTGCTATCGAGTTGAAGAGACGTGCGCCCAATGCGCACACGTTCCTGGAAGTGGTCAGAGCCCGATATGGGGTCATCACCCACGGAGTCTTCATCACATTCGGTCTTATGACGAACATTTTGGTCACAGCCATGCTGCTGACTGGAGGATCTGCCGTTGCCAGCTCTTTGACCGGTATTCCTACTGTTGCTGCTTGTTTTCTGTTGCCACTCGGTGTGGTGCTGTATACCTGCTTCGGTGGTATCAAGGCCACGTTCTTGACCGACTATGTCCATACTCTGATGATCATCATCATTCTCTTCGTCTTCGCCTTTACCGCTTTTGCGAATAGTGACACCGTTGGTTCTCCGGGGAAGGTCTACGATCTGTTGGTCAGCGCCGGCGAACGACATCCGGTCTCTGGCAACGCCCACGGTAGTTATTTGACCATGCGTTCCCAAGAAGGTGCGATCTTCTTCATCATCAACCTCGTGGGAAATTTTGGAACCGTGTTCCTGGACAACGGCTACTACAACAAGGTAAGTGACGTCTTCTGCGTCTTCTGACCCTATTGATGCATTCTCAAGCCAAAAAGGCAAAACGGGAAGATCAAGCGTGCTGAAGTCAATCCGCTGACCTCTACCAGGCTATTGCAGCAAGTCCAATCCATGCCCTACCAGGCTATGTCATGGGTGGTCTTAGTTGGTTCGCTGTGCCCTTTTTAGCTGCAACAACCATGGGTCTCAGCGCTCTGGCTCTTGAAAACAACCCAGTCTTCCCTACCTACCCGAACCGTATGCCTGATGCAGATGTCACTGCTGGACTAGTCCTACCTAACGCTTCTGTTGCATTGCTCGGGAAGGGTGGGGCAGCCGCGACGTTGCTTCTTGTTTTCATGGCGGTGACATCAGCGTCTTCGGCCGAGCTGATTGCCGTGTCTTCGATCTGGACTTATGATATCTATCAGACATACATTAACCCGAAAGCGACCGGAAGGAAACTGATCTTCATGAGTCATAGCGCTTGTGTTGTGTATGGTAAGCGTGATCCATCTTCGACCGTCGGTCGACACCAGGTTCAGAATATGCTGACAGCTGCGTCTAGCGCTCGTCATGGCCGGTTTCTCTACAGGTCTTTACTACGCGGGTATTGGAATGGGATACCTCTACCTTATGATGGGTTGTATTATTTCATCCGCGGTCATCCCTGCCAGCTTAACACTCCTATGGGGTGGTCAAAATTGGATCGCAGCCGCTGTCAGTCCTCCGTTGGGCTTGGCCTGTTCTCTGATCGGTTGGCTTGTTCGGTCAAAGAGGGAATGTGGGAGTCTTGATGTTGCTTGTACTGGCTCGAAGTACGCCTGCGATCCAATTGACTTGGTCGACGTCGCTAACGGGCCTCGTGCAGTTTACCCATGCTTGTCGGAAATGTCGTCTGCCTGCTCAGCCCTCTCGTGTTCGTCCCGATACTCACCTACGCATTCGGTCCGCAGAACTATAACTGGGAGTCCATGAAGGATATCCGTAGAGGAGATGATAGTGACCTCGCAAAGTCGGCACATGTCGATCTAGAACTCATACCAGGAGAGACAAGCCGCTCTCAAGATCTTATGGCAGCGGAACAACATCAGCTAGCAAGAGCCGCCAAAATCGCGCGATCAATGACCCTCTTCCTGGCTCTTGCCTTGATCATTCTCTGGCCATGGTATGATCTGACACTCGTACATCCCCGCTCGGAACGTCGAGACTAATATACACGTTAGGCCCATGTACGGAAGCAATTACATTTTCAGCAAGCCCTTCTTCACCGGCTGGGTGGTTGTCGGAATCATCTGGCTGTTCTTCAGCTCAGCTATTGTCGGCATCTGGCCGGTGATCGAATCTCGAGCGACAATCATCCACACCGTGAAATCCATGTACCTGGACGCGCGTGGCAAATACCACCCGAAGAAGTGGCACGAGAGCGGTGATGAGGTTTTAGACGCAAGAGAAGGAGAGAATGGAGACGCTCCGACCACGGGGGATGTGACGCCAGATGAGAAAATAGCGGGTAAGGAGTAGATGGCGACAAGGGCGATGATGTGGAAAGTCCGGCATGATGAGAAGACGAGTTGTAGTAGAGGCCAGAGGCAAGAAGCGTGATCGTTACGTGCTTGTCCTGTGTTGTTCGCCAGCTCACTTCTGTGAAGTGCAATATACCCCCCTTTCCGGTGGAAGAAAAGAGATGTGTGAGATGTAATCTAGACAGTTGCTGTACCACTGATCGACGTGTTCTACTCCTTCAACCCAGACAGATTTGAGATCTCTGTCCCCATGTAGTCTTTTTTACCTGAAATAGAAATTCTCTTGTCACCGTCGCGCTGTGTGTCTACAAAAATGATAGGACACCTACCTTAGCTACCTAGGTAGGTACCCAGGGCATGATGTAGATATGAAAGATGTTATCAAGTTAGCCCCCACTCACCGTTCCCCCCTAAACTATCCCGTCGAGCCGTCGAAGCCAGCAAGTACGTACCTACCTCGCTACCTACGTACCTAGATAGGGCAGGGGCTAAGTTACCTTGATTTTCTCAACACCCATCGTTTCAGATATTTTCTACTAAAAGAACTCTCCACGATCCTTGGTTCCTTTTTGGCCTGACTGACTGATTGATAACTTACTGTGGGATTGATACTGAGGAAGGGAAAAGACAGGAAATTGACTTATTGCGCAGCAGCGCACGCACGACCCATCATCTACTTCCAACTTCGGTAGGTAAACTTGAGCATTTTTCATCAGGATTTTTCACTTTTGGTGCATGTGTGTGTACCTGGCAAAAAGGCAGAAAGTGTAAAAGAACGCGTGTGGAAAGCATACCGCCAGAAGAAGAAGAAGAAGAGTAAAGAGATATGCTTTTGATGATGATTGTATACAAGAAGCAGTAAACGCAAAAGATGCGCGTGGATGCATGCATGAAGATGTAAAAGGTAGAAAGAAGGTAAACAACGAAATTTTATTTATTTTGGAAGGCATGAATGAATGAACGAATGATGAACATGAAAAAGGTAGATCGGAATCTCTTGTTATACCATCTAAAAAGCACTTCATCATCGTCATGAACAAGCTATGGTACAGTGGCTATCGGAAAGGATGATGATGTTCCATTAATATAGGTAGGAGATACTATTCATAGATCCTATGACGAATGTTGACCGTTCATCATCCCTCACTCCATTAATTCAGGAGAAAGAAAGTGCCGGTAATCTAACAACAGAATGAAGATCATCCGTTCATGATTAATTTAATAGAATGGTTCCTGATAATACTTAATAAGAAGAAGAAGGAGGTCGTTGATCTTTCTATTCTCCATTGGCTTTGAATGGATGGACAACGTTACGTATGTACCTAGTATGCAGGGACGTAAGTTAATTACATGAAATGGAATGAACACAGAAATTCAAACATGATTAATTACAGGTGATGAATGAACAACAAACAATAACGAAAAACAAGTAAAGCCTAAGGACTCCATCTCTGTTGAATCCGACTGCTGCTTTCCTTGAGAAGACAGGGATATCACTTATCATCTAACATCTACAAACCTACTAACTGATGGTCTTCCCGTCTACCGTCTTCCGTCTCTCCCTTTCCCTCGCCTCGTGCGTGCGTGTGTGTGTGTGTGTGTGTGTGTGTGTGTGGTCTGATGGTGCAACAAGAAATCCCGGAAAAGATAACGAGTAAGACAACCCGTCAGTTTAGTGTCTCTCTATCCCTTCGAGCCTCACCAATCCTTTGGCGGCGAGGGCGGTAAATTAGTACATTTCAGGGAACAATGCCCACCCCTCCACTGCCCTCCGTCTCCGTTCCTTATCCTTAAAAAAGAAATGAAAAAGAAGCAAAAGAAGCCTACCGTAGTAGAACGTGCATTGACCGTGTTTCACTTTGCCTGAATCTAGCGTGTGATGATGCTGTGCTGGCGAGTCTGGCCTTACTACTACAGAGAGAGTGTGGTAATTCAGAACTGCTTACAACTTGTTCTCACTGCTTGAGTTACTGTACACAGTAGCCATTCTTATCCACTCCCCTTTCTTTTATTTTTAAAAAATATAAAATGGAGAATGAATAGAGAAAACCTGCTGGATCCGGATTCTGATACGGCGCTTATCCATGAGCTCATTGGCCCGCTATGATTACTATGATTATTTACTACGAAGTACGTACTGCGTAGTACTGCGCTTCGGTAGGGAAACGGAGATTTTATGCACATCCCTTCCAGACACGACACGACACACACCAGACACCGACATTGGTTGTATCCCAACAGACAATCCCCCCTTTGGATCGAGAATAAACAGGCTGTGTTGTTGATGCATAGGCATGTCCATCATTATTATTGACTTAATGGAGCCTCTGCTATTGCATCTCTTGTAACAATCCCGGAGAAAAAAGAATATGACAAGCTTTGCCTGCGATCTTCCTGCAGTTCCCACTTCTATCCCTTCTCTCATTTGAACGTTGACGCTTTTGGCTGTCCCATAATAGACCGCTGAGATAGGTCTCAGTGGTGAAGCTCTTCTCACAGCTTCCCTCTTTTAGTCTCGTACCTGTCGCTCAATCTCTGGAATTCCTCCCCCCGTCTTCTCTCTTCTTTCTTTTAGGCGAACCTACTTTCGTGCGACCTCACCCTCACCTCACCTCACCTCACCTCACCTCACCCCCACCTACCCGTGTGTCCCTCGCTGGAATTCAAGCCTTGTCTTTCGTTTCTTCTTTCGTTGCTTGCTTTGTGAGACGCCGTCATAATGTTGCTCTCTTCATTACTCACCCTGGCTTCGGCTGGTCTGTCCTTGGCGTAAGTCTTCTATTGCCTCTCCTCTTGCCATGTCATCGTGATGCTGATGATGATATAGGTCGCCCATGACCAAGCGTGCCTTAGGATGGGACTTCGGTGGGAATCAAAAGGTCAGAGGTGTCAGTATCGGAGGCTGGCTAGTTTTGGAACCATTCATCACCCCGTCAATCTTCGAAACCCTACCGGACAACGTCGTTGATGAATTTACACTCGGCCAATACGTCGACAATGCGCAAGCCACACAGATGCTCCAGGCGCATTGGAGCTCGTGGGTCACCGGCGCAGATTTCTACCGGATTGCTGCCTTGGGTTTCAACACCGTCCGAATCCCGATCGGGTACTGGGCTTTCCAGAAGTTTGATAACGAGCCATACATCCAAGCTGGCCAAGAAGGATTCCTCGACGCTGCTATCGGATGGGCCAGAGACGCAGGCTTGAAGGTTTGGATTGACTTGCACGGTAAGTAGGTGTTGCTATAGTCGGGGGATACCTTACTGATGCACTCTCCCAGGCGCACCGTACAGTCAGAACGGTTTCGATAACTCCGGAAAGCGGACCAACTCACCGGGATGGTTGACCGGGGACAGCAGAGCCCAAACCCTCTCGGTGCTCAACCAGATCTCTCAAAAATATGCTCAACCAAGCTATCAAGATGTCGTTGTCGCCATCGAATTGATCAACGAGCCTCAAATGTCATCGCTCAGTGGTGGTTTCGACGCAGTCAGGAGCTTCTACTATGACGGCTATGGTGAAGTTCGTGCCGTCAGTGACACCAACGTCATGCTACATGATGGCTTCGTGGCACCCTCACAGTGGAATGGTGTATTGACTCCATCTGACAACAATGCCCAACACGTTGTTATGGGTAGGTTTCACGTTTCGTTCAAACTCCCTCCATTCGCTAATCCATGATATGCAGACCACCACTACTACCAAATCTTCAACGATGACTACGTCAGCTGGTCCCCTCAGACGCACATCGACAGAGTCTGCGACGAAACCCCCGGCTTCACTGCTGGTCGCGACAAGTGGCTCGTCATCGGTGAAATGACAGCTGCCTTCGATGACTGCGCCTACTGGGTCAACGGCCGTGGCATCGGCGCCCGATACGATGGAACCTACTCGGGCAGCAGCTACGTCGGCGACTGCAGCGCTCGCAACACCTCATCCACCTGGTCCGACGACATGAAGCAAAAGACACGCGCCTACCTCGAGCGCCAGATCAGCGCCTTCGAGCAGCAGAGCCTGGGCTGGGTATTTTGGAACTTCAAGACCGAGACCGCCGCGGCGTGGAGCGCGTTCGCCCTGGCCGACATGGGCCTGTTGCCACAACCGCTCACGCAGCAGCTGTATGGAAACGTCATTTGTTCATGGTAAATAGTATCTTCACTGCTCGAAATAATTCTTGTTCTTTTTTCGAACGCATTCCCTCCCTCTCTCTCTCTCCTCACATACAGATGAAAGGAGAGTGAGAGAAGCATAGACTTTTTCTTCTTCTCTTGGACATACACAACAACAAGAACACAAACAAAAAGGAAACGAAACAAACCAATATTATCAATATCATCATGAATCATAATCATTCTTTCCTTCTAGAAGAGATTGGAAAAAAAAAAAAAAAGAAACAAATCTCTCAAGACCCGCTCCTCCTGTATTTAGCCTTTCCTTCACTTTCTCTTCCTAATTATTAATTCTCCTCTTCCTCCTCCTACTTTTGTCTCTGGTCCTAAATTTCATCTCTTCAGAGATAGGAAGGAAAGGAAGGAGGTAAAGAAGGAAAGCATGCACAGACAGCCAGCCAGCCAGCCAGCCAGCCAGCCAGCTTTTCTTACATCTTTGGAAAGGACAGGCAGGACCAAGTCAAGGAAGGAAAGGAAAAGGATGGGATGATATTTTAATAACAACAGGGACAGATGAGTAGGTATCTAAGATGGATGGGACAAGGGAAAACGAAACGGGGTAAATAATATACCTAACCTACCTTACCTTACCTACCTTACGTAGATGGATGAAAAAAATAAGAATTAATTATTAGATCTTCCCCCCCCCCCCCCAAAAAAGGCACACACATATATACGATATTGTTTATAATTTACCAAAAAATCATGGATTATTTTAAAAAGGGGTAATTAGTAAGAAGTTAGAAGAGAAGAGAATGTAATATACAGTATACAGTATAGATGTGTAGATGCATGGAAAGAGGAGGAGAGGGAGAGGAGAGGGAGAGGAGAGGGAGAGGAGAGGGAGAGGAGAGGGATTTTCTAGATGAATTACAGTAGCTGCAGCAGGTGTAACTACCTACATAGGTACTACGTAATTACTAGGTACTAATCTAAGCACCTATGTTGATATCTTAACTTACCTACTTACCTACCATCCACCACCACCTTCCTCTCTTCTTTCGTAGTATTCACCTCCTTCACCGTACTCTTCTTGACGACGACGAGGAGGTGGATTTTCGTATTCGTCGTTGTATTCGTTTCGTGGTTGTTCGCCACCGAATTCTTCGCGTGGTTCGCGTTCGCCGAATCTCTCTTCGACTAGTTCTCGAGGATTACCACCACCACCGAAAAAGCTACCACCGCTGCCACCACCACCACGAGCTTCGCTGAATTCATCGCGGTTACCTCCGTAACCGTACTCTTCTTCACGACGGCTACCTCCGTATTCGTCGCCGCGGTTGCTGTACTCTGGTTGCCGGTCTTCGTAGTCGGGGCGTTGGGCATATCGATCACCACCACCATATCCGGGTTCGTCTCGACCACCGGCTTGGTATTCTGATCTTTCGCCATAACTTGGTTCACCACCCCAGGAGGGTTGATTGAACTCCGAGGATCCGTGCTTCGAATGCTTCTTGTGTCCGTGTTTCTTCTTGTGGGAATCGTCGGAATCGTCGGATGAGGAGTTCGAGTTGCGACGGCCCGAGAAGGAGCTGAGAAGAGGAAATGGAATGTTAGTCACAATGCACGAAAGGGAGACAGTCGATGGTGAACATACCTTTGCTCTTGCTCGAAACCTCCGCCGGGATACCTCTCTTCTCTCGTCACGCGCTCTCGGTATTCGTTGCCAGACTCAATTCTAGTTGACGTTGTTTGTTCAAATCCGCCTTCATATGTAGGTCGAGATTCTACACGTTCCTCGTATCCGTGTCCACTGACCCTCCCTCCACGATAAGGCTCGCTCTGCTCGTAGCTCGAATAAGTCTCGGCTTGCCCACCTCCATATTCATTGGTTCTGGAGTATTCAGCCTGACCGTAAGTGTTCCCGTGTTTTCCGACCTCAGTGTAGCTCTGATTGTATGACCCGTCATTTTCGTAACCTCGTTGTTGGTAAGATTGCTTCTCATTGTCGCCGAACGCACCGCTGAGAAGCCCGCCACCCACAGCTCCAGCTATACCGGATACGAGACCACCTAGAGCCCCGCCACCTACAGCCTCAGATGCAAAGGAAGAAATGCCTTCAGGTACTTGGTTGTAGCTGGTATTCCTGCCACCATAGCCTTGAGATTGACCACCGCTGCCACCCTCAAGTACGTTAGAAATTTCGCCGAGTACGGCAGAAGCCGCTGTTCCACCAACGGCACCAGACGATTGAGAAGTGCCAAGATTGGGCATTCCAAGGGGTTTTCCACATCCATGACCTGTGTCATTGACACCCGGTTTGTGGTTGAGACCCTGTTCGACGCCGGCGCGGCTCAGTTGTTGCCTGAGTTCATATTTTTCGCTTTCATCTTTACTGCCCCACCACTTCTCGACGACGGCGAACATGAGGCGGCGACCATCTGCTGCCCCATCTTGTCCTTGGTCTCGCAGAGCAGGATGGTGTAACACACCATGAATGATCCGATCAAGTGTTCTGTCCACATCGATGCTTTCGTTATCCCAACATGCGACGATCTGTGGTACTACCCACTTCAGAACCTGACTGGCGACTTTGCCCGCGGGTTCGTTGAGGAGATTCGAGAAGTGGTCTTTTGATAGCATGGAGTGCGTGGGATCAGTCGAATTGTCATCATTGAAAACGACATGCTGCTTATCGAGGGACGATTGAATGATCTCACTGCTGCCAGTATTGAGCTCGGCCTTTATCTGGTTGATGATTGGCACAATGAAGGGGGCGAGCAAACTGAAGACGAAGACATTGATTTGCTCCTGAATTTGTTCAATGAGATCCGGAAGAATGGGGATCTTCTCGATCGTCTCGGTGATAGATTTCATGATTTCGTCATGGAATTCGAGGATGGGATAGATTTGTTTCTGAACATCCTCAAGATACCGGGTCCACTCCTCTGGCTCGCGAGGTGATATGCGAATGTTTTGCATCTGGTGTGCGGTGGCATTGGCTTGAAGCTCTGATGCTTTTTGGGATTGGTTTTTGCCGCCGAACATACCAGTGGGCACTTTGTCAAGTAGTTCTTGCAAGAATGACATGTTCTGACCGGCTGACTGGGACTGTTCTAATGTACCTTCAAGCTCCTGGAGTTCGGACTGCGTTGTCTTGTCGTCAAACTCACCCATAACACTGTGAAGGAAGTCAACACCGCCAAACGTGCCGGTGATTATTGGATAGACCGAATGGCGAGCGCCTGCAAGGTGGATCTGTGTATTTCGACCAACGTGGGGAAAGACATCTCGTTCACCGAGTTCGATCAATGTCAACTCGACATAGTTGGAATGTGCAGAGAAATCCTCGAGAGCGTGATTGGCAGTTCCAAGTAGTCGCAAAGCTTCGTAGAGATCCGCGCTGTTGCGAGACCTAGCATATCGTCGTCCAAGCTCAATAGATTGGCCATATAATCTACGAACTAGACCGGCAGTCGTGGTTATGTCTGCATCCTCAGAGGCAATGTAGTTCTTAAGACCTGTCCGAGAATCGATCGATAGCTCTCGTCGCTCATCTACAGGCCCACGCAAACGACGGTCGTATTGTCTTGCGTCTTCGTTGTCGGCATAGTCCTTAGGGTTATCGATGTGTTCCTCTGGACGATAGCATCCAAGTCTAGCCGTGGTGACCTCAAACTCTCCAGTGCCATAGCCGAAGGACATAAACCCAAGGACCCAAAGAATGATGCGGATAGCCTCTGCAGAGACATATTTCACTGTCCCAACGTCAACGGCTTGACTGTAGTCTCGAAGCCAGTTGCCGAAATATACCTAACCATGTAAGCCAGTGAATCGTGGGGTCATTTGCTGTCCCTGAACTTTGTTTTTCATGGGACGTATCTATGCTGGAAAGTGAACTTACCCGTTTAACGTCCAACTTGCTGAATTTCTTCCCACCGAAAGCTCTGGCACTCAGAATTGCCAGCAGTGTGTCCTCTATATCACCATGGCGCCAGTTTTGGCCCTCTATTCTTGAGGTAGACCCGATGTTACCCGCGCCAAAAGCGTGAGATGGCTTCACCAGGAAAAGGAAGCAGACCAGAAAAGCGAGACCATAAGAAAGCCTTGAGAAAGCCATTGTTTGCAGGCGTCCTCTGGCACTGGGCTGCCTCAGATGGACGGTGAATACTATCAGAGTAGGGATGTATTCCTAGGAAGAATGGCGGGGTCAAATTGAAGATCGAAAGCTGGTCAAATTCGAAAATTGCAAATAGCGGGAGGGAGATATTGAATATACAAGGCCCTCACAGAACCAGTCTGATTGAGCTCTTTGACAACGATAAGTTGGTATGATTTCCAAGTCGAGTGGTTCACTCGTTTGTTTATGCTACGTGGCGGCGGAGGGGCACAAATACGACGGTGCATCAGCCAAGGATGAACGGACTTGGCAAAGCTGACATGTTCAGCAAGTCCTGGTCTTAAGTGATGGCCATCGTTATATTCATTATTATCATTAAGATATTAGTATCGAGGTCAATATGTAGATACTTAGAGCAAATTGAAGCACAATCACTTTCCGAAGGGTCCGGCCAGCCGTCCCCAACGTCAAAGGAAACCCAACATGACAGAATCGACAACATCAGGGGTATCTTGGGAACACACATCAAAAAGATTAAAAAGCTTTCAGCAGCAGCCTCCCCCACGCTGATTCGTTGCAGATACGCGGAACACATCCTCCCATTCTCGAAGTCCTGTCATAAAACCTCCGGTCCCCGCTCTTCGCCTGCCTTTTCTCCTTCTGAGCGTTCCATCGTCGACGGTGATACCACTCTTTATACTTCCTCCATCGTTAGCTCCCCAAGAATCACCGTACTGGATGCCGCTCTGTGGATCATCTGGATCAATTTCACCGAGCTCAATCTTGGTCAATATCATTCTCGCAAGCCTGGAAAACAGCTCATCTACGCTCTCGCCAGTAAGAGCAGATGCCTCGACGCAGACAGGAATGTTAGACTTAGATGCCCAGCGAGATGCTTCCTCAGGAGTGACTTCTCGACCATCTGCAGACACTGTCGCCGTTTGCTTCCCTCCCATACCCAACCCGAAACTGCTCGTTGACTTCATAGTTCCTCCACCCCCATCAGCAGGGAAGGACGACTGCAAACTCGACGCGCTTGATGCCCCTGTCGTAGGTCGTTGATCATCGGCAAGAGAGTTCGCTACGTTCTGCGGTGTCGTCGTTGGCGAATCGGCTAGATCAGTCTTGTTACCCGCCAGAATGACGGTAAGCTGAGGGGATGCCAGGGCTCTTGCATCCATCAGGAACGTGGGCAAGGCGCTGAAAGACGCATGCGATCCGACATCATATACTAGAATAGCGCCTGCCGCGCCTCTGTAGTATGAACGTGAAACTGAACGAAAACGTTCTGTCCCTGCGGTGTCCCAGAGTTGAAGCTTGATTCTTTTCCGTCGAGACCCGGTGCCAACTTTCACAATCTTGGATGAAAACTCGACGCCGATCGTCTGAGATGAGAAGACGCGCCCTACTACAGTCAGTCACCGTGCATTGAACGAGTTCCGAGTACCGTACATTCATTCTTAACAAAGCGGTGCAAAAGGCAGGACCTGAATATGGGTCAGTCAGAAACTTTCTGGCAGCTGCGCTCACTCACTTCCCGGCACCGCTTGGTCCCAGTAATATCACCTTTGCCAGATAATCATACATGCTACCCAATTCCTGTTAAAGTCAGCGCCAGCTGATGCGATCGGTTATAGTGATCCACCTGTTCACGGTCGGGTAATGACGACTCCGTGGAGGCATTTGATGCCCCTCTCGGCCGTACCATGGTTGTATCTGTGTATGACTCGAGATGACTCCTGGCGCATGAAATATAGTAAGGAAGTTGAGGAATTCCAATGCAACAGAAGATCAAGATCTCTGTACGGAGTAACAGTAACAGTAACGGTAACAGTACATCAGGGTGCAACGGTTACCCTAAGTCGGCTTCCTTAGGCGCCGCTTTTGGCTCCCTATGGACCTACGCTAAAGTCGACGCGGGCCTTTTTGGAGTCACGATCGGAGAAACGCGCAGAGCGCCTGTCATGGCTGATTCTCATGACCATGTCTGGAGCATGTGATGCATGTACACTCTTTAGATGGGCCTTACATTCTGTTGGATAGAAGGACGAAGAAGTATAAAGACAATGGCATTATTCATCTTTCAAGATGCCCGCATGCAGCTATCGCCTCACCTCACCTCACCATACTCTTTCTCTTGACCAGAGCGCCTCTCATGATGGTAGTATTACGGTCTGATCATCAGCCTGGTACAAAGCAATCCCAAGTGTCTCAGGCTTGACTGGTATAAATCGATTAACGCCATTGTTGCAAAATTGACATGCCACCCTCCGCTCAACGTGGACTAGATGATATCTCAATTGTTGCTGTAAATAGAGCAGTTTGGATAGACGTGCGATATCAAGAATTATGTGGCTGTTAAGTTACAGTGAGACATCTCACAGGACAGGAATAAACAGGTCTCTGTTTGTGCTTTGCCACATAGCATGTTTTTCTCTTCGCAAGGTCTCAAACTCTGTATCGATTTTGAAAGTAGCAGCGTCAGAAGCATCTGGTATGATTAACTAGGTGAGCCTTCGAACAGCAAACAGCATAGTTTCTACCTTGCCTTTTAGTATGCTCATGTCGGCGCAAATGCGATTCTAATGATGATAAGCGACGAACGGAAAGAACGTCGCAAAAGTCTGCTGAGTTCTCTAGACAGAGATCACCATAGAAGCGATAAGCCATAGTGGCATGAGATTACGCTTAAAGTCAGGCGCACATGTCTAGAGGCGAATGGGTTATCAGGTATGTAGGTAGAGGCTTGTAATTCTGTTGTGAGCTGTAAATTTCACGTTCATCATGCCCTCCACATTTAGAGTGCACAGTGGTGACAGTTAATGTCTTTCTTCACGAAGTGGTTGATGTTGCTGATAGAGTAGTCTCGGATCACCAAATTAGAGTCACCTTGTATGATCACGTGCTCTTCTGGCATTTCCTCCTGTGGCCAAAGGAGACTACCTATGCTTACTTCGCGACCCCACATACCCTGGCACTGTACGTCTACAAGATATATAAAAGCCAGAAAGAGGGCAAAAAAAAGAAGATAGATGGTCACTACGAGGGTCGAACTCGCGACCTTGGCGTTATTAGCACCACGCTCTAACCAACTGAGCTAAGCGACCTTTGAGAGGAAGCGACCTTTCCGAGGTACTTGTTGGAAGACCTGGTTTTATCTATAATATATAGTATCATATTTTCAGTATTGCTCGTCCTTGGCTTTTCCTCAAACTTCTAGCTGAATCCTACTTCTCGGAGAGAAACAAATCCACATTGGCATATGACTTCCGATCGCTTCATACTGACAGCGCTCAAGATGATTATTGCACCCCATCAGTAGGTTGAGTTTGACCTTACAGACGTGAATAGTAGACAAAGAAGGAGACAGTATAACAAGTACATTTCAGAAGGGATATATACTAATTAGGAAGCGGGAGTTGAGACAAGACGGCGGACATAATTCTTCGCATCCTCCTCCATGTCTCCGGGTTTAAATTCCCTCTTTTGGTAGGTACGCAATTAGTTCTACATTCATTCCTATTAGATAGAGTGAAGCATGTCACCTTGATAGTGAATTGAAAAAAGAACTGCATATAGACTTGCTGGGGGTGTCCAACAATCCAACACCACATTAAACCGGAAATAAGCCGTTTCTCCGCACCGATTTGTATGTCGTGATGCGATAATTTCACTGGCCTTCCTATACTGAAGTTACTCAGGCACCCTCATGATCTGGCATAGGGGAAGTCCATGAGCCGCATCAGGAGGTAATTGGAGCAATAGCGCCGCCATGAACGTACAGCGCCAATTAGGTCCCTTAGGTAGAGGTCTGCGCCAATCCGCTGGCGGATGCTACTTGGAATATGCTCGATCCCCGTGGTCATCATGCAGGAGCTTCCACACGACCTCTCCTTATCTTTCAGAGGATCTGGAACCAAGGCGCTCCTTCAGAGGACAGCTGTATGAAAGTACCAATGAAAGATTGGCAAGGGAACGGATGGAAGATGAAAAGTATCGACAGATTCGGGCAGTTCGAGAGGGTTCAAGGACTCAGAATGTCGCAACTATGATTTGTACGTAGGCGCAATGATGACTCTTGGAATCACATACTGATTTGGACAAGTCCTCCTTTCAACAGCGCTCGGATGCTATTATCTGGGCTCTCTCAACCCCCAGGAAAGAAGTCCAACGTCTACGGTCCCTCTTGAGAAAGCTCAAAAACCAAAACACAAAGTTGACTCTTCGACGCTACAAGCCGCATGGGTAGATTTTGCTGCAATCCTTGGAAAAGAATATGCTTCGACGAACGAAGATGATCTTCGGTCACATGCTCGATCGGATTGGTCATCGTATGACACTCCAGAAGACCAGAAGCCATTTGTGGTTGTTTATCCCAAAAGCACCGAGGAAGTTGCGAAGGTCATGAAGATATGCCACAATAGGAAGATCCCAGTTACGCCTTACACTGGAGGTACCAGTTTAGAGGGTCATTATGCGCCAACCGAAGGAGGAGTCTGCATCGATTTCTCTCGGATGGACCAGGTTCTTGCTTTGCATCCGGAAGACCTCGATGTAGTTGTACAACCTGCTGTCGGATGGGAAGACCTTAACGAATACCTCGCGGATAAAAATTTATTCTTCCCACCTGATCCGGGCCCCGGAGCGAAGGTCGGTGGAATGGTTGGAACAGGTTGTTCCGGAACCAATGCGTATCGTTACGGGACAATGCGCGAGTGGGTCATTTCTCTCACTGTGGTGCTCGCGGATGGAACGGTCATTAAAACACGTCAACGACCTCGGAAGTCCAGCGCGGGCTATGATCTCACACGCCTCTTCATCGGCAGTGAAGGTACTCTTGGTCTTGTCACTGAAGCTACTCTCAAGCTCACTGTAAAGCCTGCCACCACATCCGTCGCCGTTACGACATTCCCCAATCTTCATGCAGCAGCAGATTGTGTTTCCAAAGTTGTTGGCTCTGGTATTCAAGTTGCAGGCATCGAACTCCTTGACGATGTACAAATGCGGATAATCAATGAGTCCGGAAGCACGTCCCGAAAATGGAAAGAAGCATCTACCTTATTCTTCAAGTTCACTGGCACCAAATCAGGAGTGAAGGAACAAATCGGTATTGTGCAGAACCTTGCAAAGAAATCTGGAAGTAATTCGTTTGAATTTGCTAAGAGTGACGATGAGGCAACAGAGCTATGGAGTGCGAGGAAAGAGGCTCTTTGGAGCGTGGTGGCCGCTAAGAAGGAACCGAGTGACCGAGTTTGGACAACCGATGTTGCCGTACCAATCAGCAAGTTACCAGACATCATTCAAGACACAAAAGACGATATCGACAAGAGTGGCCTCCTTGCTGGAATGGTCGGCCATGTAGGAGACGGCAATTTCCATGGTAAGCTCTTCGTATTCCTGCCAATATCATTGATTTTACTAACACCGTTCACTTCACAACAGCCATTGTATTATTTAACGAATCCGAAAAGGCCGTTGCCGAGGAGGTAGTTCACAGAATGGTGGTACGCGCGGTTGAAATGGAAGGTACCGTGACGGGTGAACACGGCGTCGGCTTGATCAAACGGGATTACTTGTCTCATGAACTGGGACAAAGTACCGTTGATGCTATGAGGACGGTAAGACTTCATACCTGCCTTTCTCTAACTTGTCCCTCCTATCTTCTATTATCTTCCCAACGAAAGCAAACACTGACAAGTCTTCTAGATCAAACAAGCATTTGATCCGCTCTGCCTCTTAAACTGCAATAAAGTCATCAGAATCAAGGTCCCCAAGGCCGGTGATATCAAACCTTGGTAATGATGCTGCTATTGCTGGATCCTTTTTTGCTATATGGCGAAGAGACTTAATCGATCAATCATGGGTGTCGTAGATACCTCTTGTTTTAATCACCATTTATTTCCAAAGAGAGATATTTCTCATACTACCTATTACCTTTCCTCCCCTTCCCTTTGCAATTACATGCCGAAACTTCCTCCCTTTTCCAGGGTTACAGGATGGTAGGACTGTCGTACTCATCTACCTGGTAGCTAATACTACGTAGTAAATCGATGTACAATATTCGCTTCTTTAGAGTAATTACTGTACGTAGTAGCTTCCCTTGCAGTCCCGCATCTGCTGATCAGGGATATTTTCTTGGCAGAGCCTTGGCGGAGGTAAAACTATCATCATTCCTTTTCTTCTGCACAATGAAGCTCATGACGAGCTTTACATCAAGCGAAGCAAGCTGTTCACTGTCGACGCTCTGCCGATGTCCTTGAAATGAAAAGCACATCTTGACGCTGTTCACCTTGAGGCTCCAGTTACTGCATCGTGTATCTAGAATGTGTCTCAATCTTCGTTTTCTTGTTCCTTTGCCATATTCTGCGAGTTCTTGGAAGCTCAGCTCCCAAAGCTTGATCTCTGTCACTGCTCTTTGTGAAGACCTCTAGAGGGCAACACAATGTCTCATATTGGTTCTTATCCCGAGTTATCTGCAGGATACTAATAAGTAAACTTACCCAGCCCATTTGTTGAGGTTGGATTCCGATGGTATCGCAAGGACAGCAAAAATCTCCAGCGAGCGGCACTCCATGATGCCACAGTAACTGACTATGTTGCCGGTATCTGCGCAATCGTACGTCCTCATATTCCTCAACTAGGAAGACCAATTGCAGGGCTCTCGTGATCCATTGTCTTCCGTACGGCCTAGGCTCGCAACCCTTGGCAATGTCAAGAAAGTTTACCAATGCAATACCCGTTGTGGGCCCATCCTCGATTTTTTCCTTCTAAACTCTGGTCGCATTTTGCATGATTTTTCTTGAAGCTCCGAGTGTGTCTGGAGTGAAGTGTTTCTTATATGTCAAGTTCTTCCTTCCTGAACCACGGTGACCGGTTCTTCACTGGCTGGATATCTCTCACATAATGACAAACCCGGCCTCCACTCCACCCCTCGTGGAAATGAAAACCGAGTCTCCGGTCACGTCAGTCGAGAAGAGCACGGGCTCGAGTGCACTCGAACATGGCTCTGATTTGACACTTCACGGAACTCGAGAACATACTCATGAGCATCTGCACCACAGCGCTCTCGCTGAGGGTGGGCATCTCCATGGACCTGTCTATATAGAGGGGACGGCGTCTGAGGCGTCAATGGTACCACGTCCGGATCCTCATCAACATCCGGTCGAAGGAAAAACCATTTCTCCTGAGAAGGCTGACTATACTGTCGATGACGCTGAGAAAGGGGGCAACTCGAATTCATCCATTAGCGAGGAAAGAGAACCCCAAAGACATACGCTCGCCAAACGATATCGCAAGTACCGTATTTTCTTCCACGTCTTCATCTTGGCCCTGTTCACTGGCTGGTGGATTGCTTCCCTGGTACTCCATCGCCATGATAAAAGTTGGATCGTCCCTTTCTTAGTATGGCTTTGTATCACATTTCGAATTCTCTTCTTCCACATCCCTATTACCATTGTCAGCCGTCCAATGCGATGGGTGTGGAACCATACTGGAGTCATCGTCTATCAATCTGTTCCTGAGAAATTCCGTACCTTGGCTGGTGCGACTGTCGCCGTTGCAGTCATCCTGGTTGGTTCATTCGCCTCGAAGGAGTCTGCAGATAACACACGTGCCAACCGGGCAGTGTCGCTCTTCGGTTTAGCTGTCATAATCTTCGGTCTCTGGTTGACATCGAGAAACCGCAAAGCCGTAAATTGGCACCCTGTCATTGCTGGAATGCTTTGCCAATTCATCATCGCACTATTCGTCCTCCGCACCTCCGTCGGCTACGATATTTTCAAGTTCATCTCCGACCGCGCTTCCGACCTGCTTGGATTCGCTGGCCAAGGGACAGCTTTTCTCACCGCAGAGAGTGTCCTTAATCTTGGCTGGTTCATTACGGGAGTCATACCCCCGATCATTTTCTTCGTTGCGCTCGTCCAATTGCTCTACTACGTCAGAGTTCTACAATGGTTTATCGTCAAGTTCGCCAGCTTCTTCTTCTGGATTCTTCGTGTCTCTGGTGCTGAAGCTGTTGTCGCAGCTGCAACCCCGTTCGTTGGACAAGGCGAATCTGCTATGCTCGTCCGGCCTTTTATTCCACACATGACGAAAGCAGAACTTCATCAAATCATGTGCTGTGGGTTCGCAACCATCTCGGGCTCCGTACTTGTCGCATACATTTCCCTTGGCCTGAACGCTCAGGCTATGGTGTCATCTTGCATAATGTCCATACCCGCCTCTCTCGCCATCTCTAAACTTCGATACCCAGAAACCGAAGAGACACTGACAGCAGGCCACATTGTTGTCCCAGATGACGACGAGCATCGTGCCGAAAATGCTCTTCATGCTTTCGCCAACGGTGCTTGGCTCGGTATCAAGATTGCAGGCATGATATGTGCAACACTACTCTGCATTCTCGCTGTTATCGGTCTCATTAACGCCCTGTTGACGTGGTGGGGGCGTTACCTCAATATCAACGATCCAACACTCACAATTCAACTCATTGTCGGCTACATTTGCTATCCCATCGCTTTCCTGCTTGGAGTTCCTCGGAATGGTGATCTCTACAAAGTCGCCCAATTGATCGGTATCAAGATTATATCTGTAAGTCATTTTCCCAATCTACCACTGATATCACTATAGCCTTGCTCTCCCTCTCGTTCAACCTATCCCATTCTCCTTCCAGGCATCCCAGCAAACAGATGTCTGACTCCTTGGATTAGAATGAATACGTCGCCTTCTCCACCCTGACCAGCGACGCCGCTTATGCAAACCTCTCCCCACGCTCCCGGCTCATCGCAACCTATGCGCTCTGCGGTTTCGGCAACATCGGCTCCTTGGGCACCCAGATCGGCATCCTGGCCCAGATCGCTCCAGGAAGAAGCGGAGATGTGAGCCGAGTTGCTTTCTCCGCCTTGATCTCCGGCGTCCTGGCGACCTTGACGAGTGCGAGTGTGGCTGGGTTGGTAGTGACGGACCAGAGGACTGCGCTCGGTGGGTCTTAGAAACAGCCACTCTTTTCAGGTAGGGTTTGAAGGTGTACATCGTAGGTGGGATGTCGAGGAAAAAGCGCAAAAGGACAACATCGTTGCGTGATCTTCGAATCTAATGTTACGTTTCATGAAGGGCCCAAAATTTTTTTTTTTTAACGATTGACAACGGCGTATATTCACGCATTTTGCGTACGAGGGCAAGGTAGGTAAGGTCTTTTCTCACATCAAACTCTCCCGAAAAAAGGGAAAAGAAAAGACAATGAAAGGAAAGGAAAGGAAAGGAAGGGACTTCTAAAGACCTCTTCTCTACGGCAACATAATCCACTCTTCGATTGTATATATAAAAATCGTGCATCTCAACACCTGCACAGAAAGAAAAGAAACGCGAAGAAGAAGAAGAAGAAGAAGAAGAAGAAGAAGAAGAAGAAGAAGAAGAAGAAAAAAGAGTCAATGAAAAATCCCTTCTTCTTTTTCTTCTGCTTCTAGATCTACCTATGTGCGTAAGCTACTACAACTTAAATGTTTCAGTGATTAGTTGATTAGCTATTATATGATGGGGGGGCCCATTTAGGAAGTGCTTTGCTTGAGGATCGAATTTGACTTCTATTTCGTATCCTGGATCAATTGTAGGTTGGATATATAATGTGATGTGTGTGTATGTATATATATATATATATAATATATAGTATGTTTCTTAAAAGGTATAAACAGTACTTTGCTTCATATCAGGTATATATATCTACGCTTCTAGCTTTTCAAAAGAGAACCAAAGAATTGCCAACTCAGAAACGTGAATGAAATCCTTATTCTTATCAATGAATCAAGCTTCCACCGTCGTCAACGGAACGTAAGCAACATCATCCCTGTCATCCCTCCCATTCCTTCTCCCTGTCTTCTTCGCCACGAAAGCGCCGACGGCATCGACGGTATCCATAACGCCGTGGACGACCGCGCCTGCCATGATCCACCCGACAGAAGCAGCAGATCTTGTTTTCCTTCGGGATACGTACGGCGAAGAGACGGGTGATCCGTTCTTTTCGATCTCGGCGTTCAACGCTTCGACGGACATCCAGGCGGGCGGTTTCCAGAACTTGAGGAAGAGGCTGTTGGTCACGACGGTGACGCTCGAGGCGGCCATAGCGGCGCCGGCGGCCATGGGGTGAAGCATGTAGCCTCCGAACGGGAGGAAGATGCCCATGGCGAAAGGGAGGCCGACGACGTTGTAGATGCAGGAGAGGAAGAGGTTGGTCTGGATGCGTTGGAAGATCTTCTTGGAGAGATGCAGGGACGCGGGGATGTTGAGGAGGTCTTCGCCGCGCATCAGAACGATATCGGCGGCTTCCATGGCGACATCTGTTCCGGAGCTGAGAGCGATGCCAACATTCGCAGCTGCCAGTGCAGGTGAGTCGTTGACGCCGTCTCCGACCATGGCGACAATCTCACCCTGTGCTTTGAGCTCGACTACTATTTCCTGTTTCTGATGGGGTAGTACCGAAGTACGGATGGCTTCACGCGGAATGCCCACCAGCTTAGCGACACTCACGGCTGTGTTGTAAGTGTCACCAGTTACCAAAGATGTAGCTATGCCCATTTTATGTAATGCTGCGATCGTAGCCGGTGCACTCGGCTTGAGTTTGTCGCTAAGAGCAAGAGTACCTGCATACTTTGAATCGATGGCAACATGGATACACGTCACGCCTGATTGTGCAGGTGACGTCGAGCGAGCCGAGTCGCGGTCTAGCGAAGATCCGGATTCGGGGTCCATTGAGGCTGGGACCTTGATTCCCTTCCCTTCCAGAAAGGATGCATTGCCCACGAGGACTTCGTATCTTGTCCTCTGAACGATCGAAGCGGGTTCCACCGTTGCAAAGATGCCTTTGCCAACCGTATTTTCGAAACCGATTACAGCGCCATCAATAGAAGACTCGTCGTCTGAAGTGCCGAGCTCAGATTTGGCAGCTTTCAAAATCGCTCTACCGATTGGATGCTCACTTCCAAGTTCCGCAAGTCCAACAATGGACCACCACAACCGTTTGCGCCACTCGTCGCTTGTCCATACTGATTCAACATTCGCTTTGGCGACAGTCATTTGCCCCATAGTCAACGTTCCAGTCTTGTCCAATACGACATGTGTGATCTTAGTAGCGGTTTCAAGGACAGCGCCACCCTTGACGAGAATACCATGTTCTGCTCCTGTGCCTGTGCCTACCATGACCGCTGTTGGAGTAGCAAGGCCAAGCGCACAGGGACAAGCAAACACAACGACTGATATGCATAGTTTCAAGCACACCATGAATTTGCCACCATTGTGCTCCTCGACGAATATTGTTGGCGGGTTTGGTAGGATATGACTGAGAACCATCCAGCCAATGAAAGTGATCAGACCAAGTATAATGATCGACGGAACAAAAATTCCAGCAATACGATCAGCTAGTCTTTGAATTGGTGCGCGACTGGTTTGAGCCTCCTGTACAAGGTTGACGATCTGACTCAACTGAGTGTCTTTGCCAGCCCTGGTCACTCGGAAATCCACACGGCCTTCTTGGTTTACGGTTCCCGCAATCACCTGACTGCCTTGCCTCTTTAAAATGTGCATCGCCTCTCCGGTGACCATGGCCTCATCGATGTAGCTTTCACCCCTTGTAACTATACCATCAGCAGGAACTTTATCACCTGGTCTCAGGATAACAATGTCTCCCACTTGGATGAGCTCCGTGGGAATCATCTTTTGACCAGCGGCTTGGCGCCGCGCGACAAGCTCCTCTTCTCTTTGGCCAGCAGACTTCTTCTCCGAGGTGATAGGAGAGTAAGGTTCGTCCCATCCCTCTGCTGCCTTCTCCGCTGCAATGGGATCGTCGTAGATAGTGGCCATTGAAGGGGCCAATGACATCAACCTGGATAAGGCTGCTGATGTCTGGCCCTTAGCTCGATTCTCAAGATACCTGCCGAGGGTGATGAACGTGATGAGCATAGTGCTGGTATCGAACACAGTGCTTGGACGGTCATGCGGTGGAATCAGAATTGCCACCACCATTGCAAACACGCTGAAGAAAAAAGCTGCAGAAGTGCCAAGGACCACCAGAACGTCCATTGTCGGAGATCCATGCTGGACAGACTTGTAAGCGGAAATATAAAACCGCCGTCCAATGCCAAACTGAACTGGTATCGTAAGCAATAAACAAACAAGGTCTCCAAAGTAGAGACCGGGTATCAATTTCGCTGATCCATAATCAATCGCTGGAACAAACATGGGTATTAACATGCTGATGCAAAAAACAGGAATTGCAAACGACAAAGAGAAGAAGAAAGACCGCCGCCATTCTTGTATCTCTTTGGTCTTTGCAAGGGACTCAAGCTGCGCATTGTTGTCATCCTGGTCAGCTACTAGAGCATTGTACCCAGCAGATTCAATGGACTCTACAATAGCTCTGAGACCTATTAGGCTTGGATTGTAAACGACGGTGGCTCTTGATGTGGCCAGCGTAACCACCACTGATTGAACACCATTCTTCTCGCGGAGAAGATTCTCTAGTGCCGTAGCTGCGCTGCCATCGCGAAGGCCGTAAATCTTGAACTGTACGGATGATGATGTATCAACAGGAGATTCTGTCTGTGCTTCCGATGAGATGATCTTAGCATCAAATCCCGCGTCCTCAATATTCTCCACGATCTGTTCTGTCGATAATCTCGAGGGGTCGTGGACAATAACGGCCCGTTCGGCAAGGAGACTGATGTTGAAGCTCATCAATCCGTCAACATCCTTGAATGCGCTCTCCACAGCCGAGGTACATGCACCACATGTCATACCAGAAATCGATACTGTTGTCGTGCTGACTTGGGTGTGCGCTGCTCCTACCCCAGCGTTGCCCACTTTGTCGGTCGCAGCGGTTGTTGGCAAGTTGGTCGTTATCACTTCGGCGTCAAAACCTCGGTCCTCTATTATCTCAGCTATTTTCTCTGCTGGAAGTTGCTCTGGATCGTGTTGTATCACCGCTCGGCCCATGACAAGACTGACAGACACCGCACCTGCACCGTCTACGCCTTGGAAGCCAGCCTCGACTGAAGAAGTACATGCGCCACATGTCATTCCATCGACCTTGACCGTGGTAGTAGCCATATGGCCATTGCTGGCAGCCCCGGCCTCCCCTGCTGTCGCCATCAAGAGACCGTTTGTACACCCTTGTTGGCCCTGTATCCGTTCGATTTTATAGGTGAACGAGCGTTAACCGGAAAGAGGAGCCGGCGTTAATCCCACTTTCCGATACAAAGATGTGATGCTAATGTCGAGAATAGCGATGTAATTCAGGAAGATCGGGACATTCGGGAGAACTAATTCTGGTTGCGCTTGGAGAGGAGAGGGCAGAAGGCCTGCTTCTGAGGTAATTAACGAGGCGCTGACGAGAGAATAAGCTGGCTGAAGCAGCGGACAGAAGAGTAATATTGATTAGGATGTATCGCGTAAGCCAACCACGTTAACCGACCGAGTCCGTGAGAGAAGATGAGAAATCGAAAGTTTAGTGGCGCTGAGCGGATGAACTATCGGCGTCCGACAGCCGGAAATAGCCTAGAAGCCTAGAACCTTCGGGTGTGATTGTGATTGTCAGGAGTTCAAGACCTGGAAATCAATAAGGAATAGTTTCAAACACTAAAAAAGAAAAGAGTCCTGCTCATGTGTCAGGGCAAGGACACAAAGAGTATTGTGCACAAAGCTTGAAGAAAAGAAGAACAACAAGAAGAGTGAGGGGAGAGGTGACCTGCACATGCACGAGCTGCAAAAAGCGTGCAGAGACAAGCTGAATTATTGCGTCTCACCTCCGGTATCTTATATGGCTCAAGGTGGCCCATGCTTGCAGATTGGTCCAAGTGTTGTCTTAAGTCTCTAAACACCCCTGCAAAAGTCGGAAGTGAAATGCTTCAGAACAGTTTGGCACCAAGGCACTTGAAACTCTTCATGATGTACACAATAATTTTTTTTATTGTTCTCCTCTTTGATTGTCAGAGGCGAATAACAGAGTGTCTACCGTTCCAACATCTGATCTTTGGTCTTGTTGCTATCTTTCTGAGCGTTTCCTAGTTGACTGTTCTTGTCTGATTGTCTGTGGTCTCAAACAAGGTGGGCTCTTTTGCTGCCAGTAATTGTCTATGGGAGGGGTCTCAGCTCCCCAGGAAACGCTTCCACAGGCCCGTCATGTTACAGCACTCACATCACACCTACATAGTACCGCTATAATTATCCGTGAGTACATACACTGAATAAGGTAGTAACGTTATAGCAGATCTGTTTTCGTGGCACTTCTCGATGGGTCCAATATTGTAAGATAGAAAGGACGGTACCTGGTTAGATGGTGACCGACTGCATGAACATGTGAATGTAGAAAGATTTATGTTTCAACCCTCCTTCTATGTGCACACGCGTGCCCAGCGAGCTACACAGGTATCTATCAAAGGCCTAAGGCTCACATTCAGCACTCCAGTCAATACACTCCTGCTTTTCTGTCTACAAAGGCTGCCCGTGGAGAATCATGATACACATGAGATCACTATGTGGCAAAGAGGCCATGATATCCGGTAGGGATCAAAAGCCCCAGCTTTGTTCTCAGAGACCCAATCGCTGGGTTTGATGGCGATAACAGTCACAAAGCAAGATATCAAGAGGAAAAGAGAATAGAAAACACTTATGTAATCACCAGGTTGTTATAAAGGGACATTCTGGTGCAATCAACATCCTGTGACAATGATACCCAAAGTATCAACGCCAGGGACAGCTGCAATTGCTGTCTCTGCATCAGCAAATGAGAGAAGGCGTTGGATGCAATGAGAACCAGCCATGTTGGTTGAGAACCGGTATCTACGACACTGTTCATGCCACTGATCATGGCGAACTTGGTAAAGCAGATTACAAGAAATCAAAGCCTTCGCAGCAGAGGGAGAAGGGAACAGTTCTGCGAATAGGGAACGAATATTACCAGCCAT
This sequence comes from Pseudophaeomoniella oleicola, assembly GCA_003868215.1. NCBI lineage: Eukaryota > Fungi > Ascomycota > Eurotiomycetes > Phaeomoniellales > Phaeomoniellaceae > Pseudophaeomoniella > Pseudophaeomoniella oleicola. Next base: position 176,227 of record QWDQ01000033.1, read on the forward strand.
TGAGGGTCGAACTCCAAAGGGTACAAAAGCGGTCGACGTGTGGTGTACATGCCGCACCCGCGCATTCATGGTGCTGATTTTGCTGGCAATGTCTAAGGTTGAGTTGCTGTGGCCGTCTGCTCTCGTATACTAAGTTGTACCACTGCGACTGAAGCTCCGAAACTTGAAACGGAGAGTAAGAACCGTTGACGTTAGTAGTATCCTTGAACAGAAGCTATAGTAAAAAGACTGACCTAAATAAAAAAGGAAGTGTCGCCCCCACATCAGAGTAATCGGAATCGAATTGAAGCCCTCACATGTCGATGGACAACATGTGAGGGAACGCTGCGTATTGCACTAAAGTGGCACGCCAGTAGGCACACACAATCTTCGCAATAGCTCTTCCATAGGGAAATCTGAAGCACTATGAGAGCACATCCAGCCCTGAGTTTCTGATGCTAGTTGCAGGCGCGTTCACGCCAGGCCCTCACGGGCAGTCACAGGTTCACCACCAAGAAGGCAGAGAACGAGTGCGTAGGTGAAGATTACTCCGAATTTCTCATTTGCAAGAGACCAAACTCGGATAGAGAATGGGATGAGCAAGCTCATAAGAGCGCTTCATCATATGTAGCAAAGAAACGCAGCGTTGATGGGGGACGACACTTGGGAGAGAAGAAAGTAGATAGTTGACTTCGAATTGAAATTATTTTGATAAAGTAGTGACAGAATCATGAAATGCGGGGCTGCGATCTCCAAATCTCTGGAAGCATCATTAATTACCTAGAAAGCTTCGATGTGGAGAAGCGTGACGTTTGGGTGCCCCCGGGAGCAAAGAACCAATTCGGTTGGTCCTTCGCATGTGCAGTCTGTACCGTAGTACAACGTACATCACTCGGCATCAACCATGTCGTGTGTGCATGGGAGCCTTGGGCTTTAATATTCTCATATTTGGCAGAATTTGCAAGTCATCTCTGAAAATCACCCGAATTCGCTTTCTCTTCAACTGAAAGTTTCTCACCTGAACAAATTCGGTGCGCCATGGCGTCCCGAACTGCGATGAACGCAAAAAGAGGGCCAACGGTGCTTGTAGGCCACCATACCCGGTTTCTAGATCATCTATACTGACGATACGGAAGGTACAAGACGCTCGAGAACAACGCCCCCAACCGCCTCGGAGAGGCACGTCCCGTTTCATTACTGTCGACAGTGTCCTACAATACGCTTCTGATGTACCGTCTATGCAACAAAGGCAACCTCCGAGACCGCGCTCATACAGAACTGGCTCTGGTAGACCGGTGTCCCCTCGTTTGACTGGGAGATTCCTCCCTCCACACATGCCTCCAAGATCCACAAAACTGAGCGAGAAATTAGTGTTATTGCCGGAAACAGAAGCTTTGGATGACAGTGTGGAAAGGATTGATTTCGATGACGATTCGGATACTGGCCCACCCCGAGATGACGAGGATATCCGCCGACAGGGCACTGAGCGAGTAAAGAGTTACGCAGAGAGGTTACCCAAGTCGAAACGCACAGAAAAGGACTTCGCGCGTGTGACTGCCTATTGTACTGCGCAGGCGCTTAAACTAACCACAACTGCTGCATTTATCCGAGAGAAACATGGTGCAAAAACGAAACTGTATGATGATTGTCTCTATGTTGCATATCACCTACCTCTCTTGCCTGGCAAGGAAGGCTATCGCTTACAGAGTAGCCCCCTAATCACAAGTGGCGGCACGAAGACCGATATAGACGAAGCCATCGAAAGGAGCGAACAGAGAGACTACCACGGTATATACTTTGCCGAAGACGAAGAGCAACACTCTGTTAGAGGCTCAGAAAGTCCAGGGGACGCAAGCGAGGTGTCGACGCCCCAGAATGAAGATGCATACTCGAATGGTCATGCGCCTCTCGAAAGGAGAGGGAGCGATGCAGGAAACGTGAATGCATACGTCTTTGGAGAAATGTTCATTTTCAGCTATGGTGTGGTGGTATTCTGGAATTTCAGTGAACGTCAGGAGAAAGACGTCCTAGCGGATCTCACCTTCAGCTCTACCCTGGACCCTACAACACATCTGGCATCACCATTAGCCCTAGCAGTAGGCCCCTTGTCTGAAGAAGACTTTGAGACGGAGGAGTTCCATTTTGAGTACAACAACTCTATATCACGACCACGGATTTACAATGATATGATCACACTGAGAAGCGGAGATCACATGATCAAGGTTGCTATCAGTCATGCGATAGCCCAAAGCACAAAACTAAGCTTCTTCGAAGAGACTATGGCAACTCAAATGGAAGATGCGAAGAACGTGCCAAGACGGTTGGCTCTGACTGGTGAACTTGGTATGAGACGTGGGGACGTTGTCAAGATCTTGGGCGGTTTGTTCAAGAGCCGGGTTGACGTTAATTTATGTGAGTATCAACTGCTACGAGAAGGGAAAAAAAAAGTCCGTGCTAACCTTGACACCAGCGTCCAATATGCTTGATGTCCCGGACTTCCTGTGGAACGACGAACCGACGTTGCACCCATTGTACATGGCGGTGCGAGAATATTTAGAGATCAAGCCTCGCATTCAAGTCCTGAATGAACGTTGCCGCGTGTTCCTCGATCTGGCCGAGATGTTGTCTGATTCTATCTCCGACGACAAGGTTTCTCGCCAGACTTGGATTATCATCATCCTGATCGCGATCTCAATTCTGGTTACTTGTTCTGAAGTCTTCCTACGTTTCGGAATGTTGTCGACCAGAGGAGGCGAGAAGATCCCTAGCTTGTGCCCGAGTACTCTGAGTCACATATCAATGGAGTTGTGATTGCTTTTGAATTTGACATTTGGGTCCCAGAAAGGCGTTTCATACATACTGTACATACCCATATACTCATGAGCGTTCTCGCAAGTATGCTACAATTTGCAGCGGTGCAGAGGCTGCATCAATCAGATTTAAGATCAAGGACAGCCAGTTAAGGCGCTGCAATCAAGTGCTCTTGGAGCTTCTTCTTGCTCAACAGCTTCTTGGCCAGGCCTGGGGAACCATTGCAAACTTGCCTATGTACACACGGCAGTTGGACTACTGGTGGCCAACGCACCGACCCTCTTAACAGTGAAGTGACAACGAAATTTGGAATGCTTCTGTCTGGCGACACATGTTGACTTGGCCAATGATCCATCACAATTGAGATGGGGAGAACGAAAAATAAAACAGATAAAATATGTTTATGGCTTGGTTAAGACAGGGATCTGGACAGATGGAATACATTTATTGAAGCCATCATCGAGCTGAAAGGGGTAATACGCCCTGACCACTGAAGCGATTTAGGTCAATTTAGCGCCCAAAGAGTCAATGATGCGTTCCTTGATGTGGATGATTGCCTGGCTAGATCAAGTTTCCGACACTACGAAAATCCGGCCAGCCAAACTTCACTGGCGCTCTACTAATTACAGACTGTCCGTCGAGCTACCACTGTCAACCTTTTGCGCCACGGCTGATCTTGTGGATGGCTCGATGGACGCCATGCAGCGCAGCTTAGGATTTGAGGATGGTCATGCTGATCGCCAGATCCAAGACGGGAAGATGTGAAACTCTTTTCTTCCCAAGGCTTTCAGGCTTATGGACGCCATGCTCCCCAATAGTGGGCTACGCACCCGTCGACATGATTATGTTTTGTTTCATGCCCGACTTCTGTATGATTACACATTTGCTATTATGATGTGATTGCAAAAGAGAGTGTAAATCTGAATGCTCGCTTTCATGTAAAGCAGTGATCGATAGCGCCGCAACGTCGTCTTTACGCAGTGGTCACACCTGGCTGTTCGCACAGTCTGTGGCCATTTCATGTGTTAAATGCAAGCCCAGTTCATCTCTCGATAGCACCTTGCAACCTAGATCATATCAAAATGTCTTTTCAAGGATCAAATTTCCATCGCTCTGGATCTCGTCGCTCTTCTATCTCTAGCCGAGGGTTGCATTCGAGTTCAAGATTAGGAGCTATCGACGAAGATGGAGGCATGCATCCAGACTCTGCTGGTCTATCGCGAGCATACACCAAAGCATGGAATCGATTCATGGCCTTCGACCTTGGCTCTCGCCGCAGCCTCGAAAAAGCGCCACCCCCGTATAGTGAATGGGATGGTATGAAAAGCGGCGAGAACCTGGCAGATCTGAGGGCGAAGCGGGGGACCAGAGGGCTTGGTGGGCGAATGTGGATGTTGCTGCTATTGGCGATAGCAGGCTTATTGATTGTTGGGCTCGTTGTTGGTCTGGTAATCGGGCTGAAGAAAGGACACCACAATAACTCATCGTGAGAGCAACGGCCTCCCTTGCAAACACCCAAGATGCTGACTTCACTTGTAGTAAGGGCACTGTTGACCCGCCCACAAATGACACAGAAGCCTTTCCGGCTGGATCATGGTCTCTGGTCACTTTCCTCGATACCGTCGAAACAGCATGCACATCTAATACAGCCACATGGAGATGCTACCCCTACAATACAATCAATCAATCCTCTACAGCCTCCATGGCCACTTTCAACTGGATCATCGCATCAACAGGCAGAAGTTCATCCAACTACCTTGTGTCTTCGACCGACAATCCCTTTGCTGTCACTTTCAGCAACGCCACCCTGAGTCTGACGAATTCTGGACTTGATAACGAAGCATACACATTCAACGTCCCCTTAGACAAAACCGTCTTTCCGTCGATAGCTCTCACGGCTGATGGCTCATCTGCGGAATGCATGTACAACGGGACCACATTCGCAGTGTATCTATACACGAAGATGACCAAGAGCTATCCTTCCTCACCATCCTCCCCTTCAGATGCGACCTTTCCGTCATGGCCGTACGCTGTTAGTATCTCGCAAAGCGTTGGTGGGGGAAGTTCGGTGCCGGACTGCTACAAAACAGAGGAGGGCGGACTCGGGGATAGAATCCCGCTCCAGACAGAGTCATCATCGGAGATGTGCAGTTGTAACTGGCAGAATTTTGGGACATAGGCACATAGCCATTTGGTATATTGTAGAATTCCAGCAACTAAATTATCTACCTGGAAATGTGGACTTCGATGGTGACTTTTGATATCAGTGAGATCATTTGGAGCCTCCGTCCGCGAGATCACCGCCTAATGTACTGCCATGTAGCTTCTCCACACCCCCAATTGTACGTAACGATACAGATGTATCTCATGTACTCATCACTTCGTCTATTCATTTGCGGCATAAGACACCACACCGGTCTGAGAGAGTCGCTTTCATATCGGATGCTGTAAAAGGAAGTTCTCATTTGTCCGGGAACATAGCTGGTCAACCCCGATACTTTCAGCGTCTTCCCGCCATGGATACATCGCAGACCAAAGCTCTTGCAGCTCTCGAGCCGATCATACAGACAGTGCTCAGTGCGAAGTCGCCAACGCCTCGCTTCCTCGCTGATCTAATAATACGCGCGACGTCTGCTCAAGGCACCTACATCTTCACCGAGCTTCTGCAGCTCGATCAAATACAATTTCTGCGCTCATCAGCCGAGTTTAAGAGCTACTTGACGCTTTTGGAAGTCTTCTCTTGGGGGACATGGGAAGAATACCACGGTACGTGATGGCAGGGTCCTCTCTCTGCAGATCGACGGGTTGCTAACAGTGTCTGTGGTAGCAAACGATGGGCTACCGACACTGAATGAAAGTCAAGTCCTCAAGCTGCGCCAATTGTCATTGCTGACTCTCGCCGCCTCGCCCTCGTTTGTGATGACGTATCCAAATGTCATGAAACAACTCAGCTTATCTACAACTTCTGAACTTGAGTCGTTGATTATGACAACAATATATACCGGCCTTATCGCTGCTCGCCTTTCCCCGACCACAAACCCTCCAATGGTCCATATTACATCTACTGCCCCACTCCGAGATCTTCGACCCTTAAGTCTGAATCACTTATTAAAGGTACTGGAAACATGGGAAGGCCGCTGTATATCAGTCATAAATGATATGGAATCACAAATAGAGGGTATCCAACAAGCAGCTAGAAAGCGAGCAACGAAAGAAGCCGGTAGAGATGCAGCATTGGAATCAGCCATTAAGGAAGCCAAGAACGAAGGCAGAGACTTGTCCGGAGGGCCGGCAACTGGAAATCGATCTACAGCAACGGCAACAACGGCTAGTAAGAGGATTCCAGCTGGGTTCCCGGTCCGAACAGGTGGTGGACATGGGAAGCCCTCGAGAGGCGGCCATAAGAGGGATCTCGAGGATACCGAGGACGATGGAGACGAGAGCTTCGTAGATGCACACGAGAGCAGCCTAGGGGGAGATGGCATGGACATTGACGACGGTGGTTCCGTGACTCAGTCCGCGGGAGCAGTACGACTGGCAAAGAGACGAGGCGGCTAGCTTCTAACATATTGATGCGTCTGGTGTCCATGTAGACAGTGATAGACGACACCCCAAAGACCAATTCACGAAGTAATGATGGCAAGGAATACGGGAACAGTTCGCTTTCATGGGATGCACAGATGACAAGCCGGGCTGCTGCGTTAGTGCCTTGGGAGACCGCTTCCTAAAGTCGACAGTCCGAGAATGGGAAGCGTCCTCCATGCGAGCTGTCGATGGCCAGACGGTTACGAAAATGCGACTCGCGAGCTTGAAGAGGAGTTACATGACCTGGCATCGGGGGGTGAGGTTAAGACCCATTCGTATCAGATCGTAACCAGAGAGAGACGATTAGTGACTACATCTTCGGGACAGACGAGAAGGTCTTAAGATGTACTCAAAACAACTTCTACAGAAGTAGAAAAAACTATGATGTACTCCCACCAACCTTAGACGATACATCCTTGCTGCTGTATAAGCTTTGACGAGATAGAGGAAGATGACTGCATATACTTTCATTAAGCCTACGGAGAGTTTCTTATGCAGAGCACATTACGGAATACAACATTGTGACTTAGATACCTTATGCTTCGCGTCTCATGTTTTGATGATCACACTAAACCACATTGGATTCCAGATTGGTCTGAGGTGATCTTCATTCCCGCTGTGGCACCTCCGCAACGTTTGATTATTGCCAACTTCCGACCCCAGAGTCTCGACTCCTTGCTGGCGTACGTCTCTCGTTTAGTAGAATCTGTTTCCCTGTGTTGCGAGCGACAAAGTCGTGTTGCTGTTGTCGACATTTGAGCAGTCTTTTTTAAATTGATCACCGCCTCTGCAAGGTCACTTTCGCGCCGTCTGGTACACTGCCGCTGAGGTAACAGCAATTTCGACAGCAAGGTCGGCGACCGACTTGCCCATAGTCATCAATTGATAGCGCGCAGAGACACCCTCGACATGGCACATCAACGCTCTCCTGAGCAAGAGCTCGAGCAGCGCAATCGTCTCCCAACTTTGCTCGAAGTCCTATCTCGACGGACTCTTGCACCTGTTGACTTGTTTTCTTTCTACATTTACATGCGCGATCAACAACGATCTGTGGATTACCTTGATTTCTGGCTCGATGTATCTCAACATATGTCGCTCTGTCGGCATTACGTCCGGGAACTTCGCCGTTCCATGCTTATTGAAACACCAGAGCTTGAGAAATCCGGCAGCAAACGCTCCTCCCAGATCCTCGATAATTATGATCTTGGAGGTGAAAGCCCAGAACGCGGTGAGAAATCGTTGAAGGAATCCAGTGTCAGTGCTTTCATGCGAATGGAGGGACGGGACGGGCACTCTCCTCAGAGTAGTCTGGGTTCCCAACAAGCCGCAGCTGGCGCGAGAGGATCACCCCCCGAACGACCACCTCGCCCTTCCTTCATGACGAATTCGGATCCTCGAACTGACTCAAATTCACCTGGCCATACGGTCGCGCGAGACGACATTCGTGCTTCTGCTGAAAAGATCCTCTATACATATCTACTTCCCGGAGCCGAACGAGAAATTGTTCTCCCTCACCATATGCTCGAAGCAATACGGTACCACATCGAAGAGGAGGGACGTGATGATCCTGAAGTGTTTGACAATGCAAAAGAATACGTTTTCCAAGCCATGGAACGTGACGCCTTCCCGGGCTTTCTGCAGGCCAAAGCCCTTGGCAATCTCGTTCCACTGAGTGTACTTCTGCGACTTGTTCTCGGACTTGCAAGCATGATGGGTGGTTTCTGGGGAGCATTCTACATGATTCTCACTGACACACCTCGTCACATACGCTGTTGGGTATGTTGAAAAATTCTGCAAATTTCCCCTCCTTCCCTACTAACTCTGAAACTACAGGATATCCTTCCATTCACCCTTGGATCCTACCTTTTGATGACCTACCAATACAAGATCGACCCCATCATGGCATTCATCGGATTCAGCGAATACACATTCATGAACTGGAGCAGAATCCGAGAACCATACGTCGAATCCCTTCTCCGGAAGCGTGCTGTCATGACCTTGGTCATGGCATTGTTAATTGCCGCCGGTTTGAGCATTCTATTCATCCTCGTACCAGGAACGCACTTCTAGTTAGCAACATGAATAATCGAAAACCAAAATATTATTCATGCATTGCTTCTTGTTCTTGTTTCTTCATTTTTCGAGATGCTATCTTTCGGGTACGCCAAATGTCGAAAACACGGGGAATCCATCAATTATCGTCGTCATCATCATCATCGTTGTTGTTGTTGTTGCTGTCCACTTCAAGAAGTATGGAACCTGGTTCCGTGTATTCTGAGTGTCGAGTGACGAGAACGACCAGCGACCTGTTGGGGATTTTGCAAGTTCAGGGTGGGATTCAAAGCGAGCGATGGTGTTTATTTAGGCAAAGGAGTTCTCTTCCCCCACAGTATATTTTATGTATGCGTTTACGTATGGCTGGGACCGCGTCCTTGACAACAAGGAAAGGGAGAGGGAATCCTATAATGACGATAACAATCAGTAATTATGATGATGGGTTTTCGGCTTTTTACCTTATTCCAAAGAAAAAAAAATAAAAATAAAAAAATCATTAACCATATAAAGGAAGTATTGGATGCTTACGAGATTTCTCTGTTTGTGATGTGATATATATATATACTGGGGATAGATGTATGTGCGTGCAGTCATCAATCAATCAATCCCAAAACTTTCGTCACCACCACCATCATCATCTTTCTTGGTCCTTTTTTGAAGGGGTTTGTTTGGTTCCTTATCTACATTTGGATTGGAAACCCCTTCCATCCATATGTTCATGACTTCAAGAAGAGGAATCTGCGGTTTCAACTCTTTGGGCTTCTTTCTCTGGTCTGGTTCGATTCTCTCTCCTCTCCCCTCCCTCTTACCCCTGACACGCACATCCCACACCGTCTGTTCGAGCTCTGGATGTAGAGGAACGGATAAGGAGGGGCGTCACTCTTCGAACTGATACAGAGACTGCAATGTGGATGTTGGTAGAACATCCCAATGGATGTGCATCAAGAATTGTTCATGTGGTGAAAAAGTGAGGAGTATCCTGGTCCGTCCTTTTCTGCTTTGACGAAGGAGAGAAAGCCTACATGTCCGCACATGTGTCTGTCTGCTTTTGTGGCCTTTCAGATGACCATGGAGTGGGGGAGGGAGCCAGTGCATGAGTAACCTAATAAGCTACCCAGCTCGTGTATTTCGCTCGAGATGTTGTCAGCGCTGTGACCATGCTTGTTCCAATCTCTACAAGACATGGGAGTTACTCAGTCCCGTGAGCGAAGTTGGCTACGTCAATGTGCCCCTTCCGCTCTGGTTGTACCTGACCTGAAATGCACCGAGACTGGGCGTCAATCGGAAGCCTGATAACAATCGGCGGAAGCGAGCCATTAAAAGGGAGCATATACTGAAGGGGTCTGTTTCGCGATTTGACTCAAGCACGTAGTTCGATGTGAGGTGCTTGACGTTGGAGTTGTGCCCATGTCCTGTCTTTGACCGGGCATCTGACAGCGACAGGCTACTACAGCTCGTTTCGTTTTCGATGGTGTCGTTGATGTCTATTCGGCTAGGTGCTAAATAGCTGGTCAGTCCAACGATACACTCGCAGGAAGCAGACCGAAATGGGATGGGCAAACTTACCGACCACTCTGGGATGGTCTTGATTTGCTGCCACATGAATTTCTCCAGTTTGTTCGCTGACTTCGCATATGGAGTTGACTCGTTATTATATTTCCGGCAATTATCAAACATCAGCTTGGCATCTCGAATGAACTCCTGGGGTGTTGAGTAGAGGTCTTTAGACAGACGTTCTTCCATGGTAGATAAATCCATAGGCTCTTTGATGACGTCGTAATAGTCCGTTACTTCATCAAGATTGACTGGTTGAGCAAAAGGCCAAGCTGATGAATGATTTTGCATGTCATTAAGAAGGTGGAGTAGTTGATTGTAGTTAGGTCCATGCCGGGGTTGACGGGAGAGCTCGTCCATGTCTGGACTCCAACCAGATGCTTTTATGGCGGGTATAGAGAGTGGGTCAATTGATACCACGCCGTTTTTCCATGCAGCCGGAGGAGCATGCGTGATATGGGACCTGGACACTGCGCGTATCTTCGCCTGTACGCACTCCTTCTGCTTTTGCAGCATCCGACTCGATTCGAGATAGCGTATCTTGGGGAGCATGCTACATTGCATGATTGTACCGCCCTCGTAGTCCTTGATATAACCCATCCAGATAGCTTTGTCAAGAGTGATTTCCTTCGTGAAACCCTGCTTCTTGAAGTATCCAATAGCATAATTGTCGGCATAAGTCAGGAAGTGCATAACATCTGAGGTCGCTTTGACGTAGTCTTTCAGGTGAGCCATGAGATGTGCACCGTAACCTTTTACTTGCTGATCTGACGAAATTGCACAGAAGACAATCTCTGCAAATCTCCGACCAGGAAACGGCCGATAAGTAATGCCTCCGACAACCTCCAGGGGATGTTTAATTATAGCGATGGACAGATGTGTTTTGTCGTAAACTAATCGAGCAATGTAGTCTTTTGGCATCTTTGGAAGTTGTTTCTGGAAAATGCATTTGAGGCCTGTAAGGATGATGTTGTGGTCTCTTGAGTTATCATTGTTGACGACTCTGAACTCGATGATCCCGTTCTTTTCCTCAATTACTGCTGGCTTCTCAGGAAACTCGATGACTTTGGATGCGAGAGGCGCCCTGCCTTTCGTGACCTCCTACATCGCGGTTAGTATCTTCCGAGACCTATCAAGCAAGATAGTATACTTCTCCATCTTCACTCTGGCTTGTGTAGCCATCCTTCTCAGGTGACTCCGTGCGTGCTTTCTTTGTGCGCGAAGAAGCTGACGGGGAGGTAGCTTCTTCTGATGCCTTGCGCTTATCTTCAAAAGACGTGTTAGCAGTCTTTGCGCAGATTGAAATGTGTAGAACAGACTTACTCTCTAAGGTTATTGGAGCCATGGCCGATACGTGCCAGAGGACGAAGACCGTGTATGAAGATCACTCCAGGCGCAATGGTTGTTCACATGAATGTCTGAGTCTTGTTATCCCGATGAAGTCGCCAATCGCCGCTCGCGATAGGACTAAATGGGTTTAGCCTCGGAGTTTATCAATTGCCGATGGGACGCGTTCTCCATTTAGAGACGTGGCAGCTTTCTGACTTGCATTTATTGTCTAGATTCAAACGCCTTGTCATATATCACAAAGAGATCAGTCAACTCTCACTACATTGTTGGCATATTCTAGCTCAAATCTAAATCTATCGGACAAATGTCTCTGCACGACGTCTGGGAATCAGCCTCAGGGAGTCCATTCTACCCTGCGGTCTCCAAAGATTCCCAATTCACTGTCGGATTTGCACTTTTGCTTCTTGGCCTTATTTTGACCGGCCTGTTTGGCTTGAGTATGTCTTCCCCGGATCTAGCTCTTTATCATATACTTACTCAGGTAGACCGCTCGTTTCTCAGTATCTTTTCATTCGGAGTCCCGGCTTCTCTGGCTTTCGGTTTTGGAGCAGTGTATCTCATTTGCGCTGCAGGTGTCTACGTCTAATTTCGACCTTCACTCCTTCGTGAGGGATCTTTTTCTCTCTGGAATTTGTGTTGCTGGCCACCAATCCTCCGGAAGCTGGAATAGGCAACGATGACCGAAGGCCCCCTCTTCTCTGCCGTCTCAAGTTCCGCACGCCAAATTTTCCTTCTCCTTCGTTGCATTTCCATATCACCAAAGGCCGACGTCCTGATCACCCCTGAAGGTCTTCGAGTATCGGTAGAAGAGACCAGGGTCTCTCAAGCTATAGCGTTTCTGGACAAAAACCTCTTTACTTCCTATGTATTCGACCCACGAAGAAGTCGTGACCCTGGCAGCAACCCCTCTTCACCGCCATCCACCCTTCCACCTTTCCAAATCTCTTTGGCAGCGCTGCTGGAGACCTTGCAGATTTTTGGCATAGCTGATCCTAACTCTGGTTATCAATCCCGCAACCTCTACGCAAACTCATCAAACGCTTTCCATACACCTTCACTTGGACTGGGAGGGACATGTCGTCTTTCCTACTCCGAGATTGGGTCGCCTTTGGCTATTACCTTATCCGAAGCAGGCATTACAACAACTTGCGACATCGTTACACATGAGCCCAGCTCAGACATTGACGACGAAATCATCCCTCTCCAACGAGATGCACTCACATTGAAGGTTATAATGCCTGGGTTCTGGCTCTCCGAAGCCATGACAGAACTATCCTCAACCAACCCTGAGATATTAGTTTTGACGGCCTCCACGTCGAAAGCTCCTCTTTTGTCATTGCAAGGGCTTGGAGGACCGTATGGTGATAGCATGGTAGAATATCGGGCAGAAGACGCGAGACAATCCTCAACAAGACTGGCGCCTGCCGTGACTGAAACCTTCTTTGTTAATGCTTTGGATCGCTCAGGGCGTGTCAAACAGAGGTATGGATTTGATCCGATAAAGAAGGCCGCAAGAGCAATGGGATTGGCCAGCAAGGTTAGCCTTCGACAGGACCGTCAGGGTGTTCTTAGTCTGCAGTTCATGATAGAGCTTAGCGAAAGCAGTGGAAGAGATCCTCCTGGTTCTGGCCAAGCCAAGCTGCCTGGGAAAGTTAGCTTTGTTGATTTCCGTTTTGTGCCACTGTTAGATGAAGATGAAGGGGATGAGGACACTGCTACCGGGACGGACAGTGACTAGGTGTTCAATAGGTTATTTCCAATTTTAATGTACTTTGAGATATTACATGCATGTATGCTATATATGTGTACAACAAGAGCTTTGCCCTTCTTTTTATCTCCAGACTTCTGTCTTAGAACTTTGCATGACATGAAGTGATCGTTGATGCCGAAGCCAAATCAGGTCGCCTGTTGTTGCCTTGGCTCAAATGTTCCAGAACATCCAGAACACCTAAACTTTCGTTCACTTGTGTCAAGGGTAACTCACCCAAACAATCTTCATAAAGGTCTCCAAGAGATAGCGCAAACATTTACAGCGTGTAGACCATCGCAAGCTGGTCACTTCCAGATGTAAATACTGGGGGTACTCTTGCTTGTGCATAATCTCACATGAGTGCATGGCCTCTTGTTATCCACCCGGAAGACCACAATCATCGAGGACTTTATGATGCCAAAACACTGAATTACCACTGAGGTGACAAGAAGCTGCACCTGAGATGTCTTCTCACGATAACTCTGTGCTTCTGGAGGAAGATTTGCCGAACGACTTTAGTGATGGCGATCGGGACACTTGGCCTGACACGCCTTACAGACCAATCGATGACAGTTTCTACCGCGTAGCTTTGGCAAAAACGTGGTTGGAAGAACAAGGCCTGGGGCGTAAATGTGAGTAAAATGAAAGGGAGTCCCTCCAGAAAGATGAACTCCTTTGCCAGTTCTCGCGATTGTTGCCGATTAAAGCACTCTCCGAAAGCGATGCCTGGGCTGGCTGACAATATGTACAGCTATCAATTACAGATTTAAAAAGCTTCCAACAAATTATAGGCTCTTTGCGGTTCCAAAGGGGGATGGCTCCAATGTTGTATGTACCAGCGGGAGTCGATATGGCGGGTTCTGACTTGACTGACTTGCGTGATTCGGCCAGGTCTATAAACGGCTCTTCGGTCATCCGAGCAGACGTTTCTTTGACTCCAGCAAGACATTTTTCGTTCATTTCAAATGGATGATGGGTGGTGGACAAGGCCAATGTTCATGCATATTGTGTAGGAAGGGCAAAAGTATCCTCGAAAGTTCCGGTCCCAAACCTGGACCGAAACCTGGACCGAAACCTAGGGCACCAAGCACAAGCACCTTATCGGGCACTGCCCAACAAGGCACACCAGAGGTGGTGACTGGTACGCTCTTATTATATCTTCTTACAGTACTAGCACGACTAACATATCAACCAGCACGGACACGCCCACGTAACGAGGAGCGTGTCGTCGTGGATGAAGAAGGCACTCCAGACACGTATCGCCACTTACTTCAGAAATTGCAGAAAGTCAAGAGAGTTAACGACCAAATAAAAGAACCTGAGAGCATGGATTGGAGGGCGGAACGCGAACTTCTTCCTAAACTGTTGAGCCGTATCTCACTACAGCACCATTTCCTTCCACGAGCAGGAGAGCTCGTCCTTTGGACCCCCAAGCTCGAACATGATCTTGTATTAGATCAAGAGACAGGTCAGTATCGCATGTATGACTTCAGCAAAGATGAGTGGCTTGACGCCCCTCAATGGATGGCAGGCACGATTACGGAAGTACCTGAGCAGTCGGGCGACTTTCAGGACCTGATTGAGGATGTGGATCGAGGTGGTGCAGTAAACATATCAGGTTACCGAGTCGAGACATTCCCAGATCCCAACAACAACACCAACAAGAGCCTTTCGAAGCAATACAAATATGTTCCACTACGGCAAATACGACCACTGTTATATTGGCAATTGTACCTCCGCGGCTACATGTCAAGTATGCACCCTTCGGTCAAGAATGCTCTCACAGTAGCCTCCTCTATCTCTCTGGTTGAGAAGTTCAAATTCCGAGGCGAATGGCCCGAAGCTGAGATTTTCTGCAAAGGCCTCTTTCTGGGACCAGAACTTCTCATAGTTGGTGACTGTGTCCGACTTCTGCCTGAAAATGACGATCAAGGATGTTCCGACGTGCTCGTAATCACATCAATACGCCTGAAGCTTCACGGCATATCTGCAGAAAGTGCTCTTGATTCAAAGACACTTTCAACACATTCATCAATCCACGTCTACGGCCATGCGTATACCGTAACAGCGAGTAGGTCATATGCGAAAGACACTTACGACGGCCGTCCACTAAGCGCCACCGAACTTTCTACGGTGTTTCCACTGGTAGATATGCCGAACCTTGGCCCATGGTATCGTCTAAATCCCCCTTCCGCTCGATTCGTGGTTTCTTTCGATCGCATTTTGGGAAGGATGTACGAGCAATCCGCAACTTGTATCTGGCTCAACTCCTCGGTCTCAAGTACGTCAACAAAGACAGCCATGTCCTATGATTTACCCGCGGTTCCGGCATCCCGCTCATATTCCCGGCAGACCGACGCACGTGTTCCGGCAGATCGTTCATGGTTTTGGGCAGACACCCGTGCACAGGCCTTGGCGCTCGAAACATTCAAGGGTAAGGAGGTAGGGGCTTATGATGATGCCGTTCGCAATGCGGAGGCTCTGAAGTCCTGGAGAGCGAACCTCCGTGTACTAGATGGAAACGCCACAGAGCAAGATCTCATGGAGAGTACACCTGTCACTCCTAGTGGAGGTAAAAAGCGAGGGCGAAAGCCAGGTGGAAGGGTCGTCAATGGGAGAGTCGTCTATCCCGGGCAGCCAGGGTATGACGATGCTGCTGGCCCAACTAAGTCCAGTAAAATGGTCGAAGCGGCATTTGAGGGCAGTGCAGATGACGAAGCAAGTGATGATGGCGTCGACCGTATGGAAGGCTTAACACTTAACGTCAAGCCACTTGCCGAGAGAAGCGTTTCGCGGATCCATGATGGGGATGACGACGAACCTATGGAAGACAGTAGTGATGACTCGAGCAGTAGTGAAGATGAGCCATTGCCGCCACATGTTGAGAGAGGTGGTACAGAAGAATCCGAAGGTGGCGATTACATGCCCACGTTGGAGGATTTCGGCGCTACTCGACCTGAGAAGAGGGCAAAATTCTAAGACTGTTCATTGGGTTTGATTGGGCTCTCAGGTACCGAAACAATTGGTGATAATGAAGCCGTTGAGGTGTGGCCTCCTCAAAGCCCTGTCACTCTCACTTTCCTTTAGCAAGCGACGTCTACCGTCTCTGGGAGTCTCCACTGTGTCTTGAGAGTCTGACAAACGCACATTACCGTCCATTTCCACCCTTAAAAAGACGCCCGAGGGTATGTGAAATAATAGTCAAGGAAAGGATCATGTTCAGCTTCTGTTTGCTCCTTCGATAACAGTACGTAAGCGGTGAAGAACGGCAGTATGTGACTTATCGCTTATCGGTTGATGGCGGTACCACTTAGGCGTCTTGTAACACCCTCCATTGTGTTCGGTGTCGTTTGCTGTCCTTCACATATGCGTTATTCTGCATCCTTTGACTAGACAGCATGACTCAGTGGCTACAGTTGCTTTGTCGGTAGCTCAAATCGTTCTCCTTTATCAGTATTCCTTCCACTTTCTCCCGTTCTTCAGATACAAATATATACTCCATCTCACTTTCCACCTATTGATATACAGCATGGATAGACTACCGCCGGAATTATTATTTTATATATTAGAGTGTGAGTCAAACAGAGCAATTTGGTGTTGAAACGGCAGCTGACTTATGGGATGCAGTTATATCGGACAAGGACTTGGTCTTTCTCCAGACGGTATGCAGGAGACTACTGCCAATTGCTCGAGCAAATCAAGTATGGCGTGGGCGTTGCTACGATAAGTCACCAGCTATCAAAGTACGAGCATGGACGAATTTCACAGAGATTCTCTCTCGTCCACCTCCAGCTGCGAATACCGCTAACGAAGCTGCTGCCACCTTCGCTTCAATGCTGCAAATGGCGGATGCTGGATCAAGTTCCACGGACAGTCCTTCAAACCGAAGGCAGTGGAGAACTGAAACGCCCAGAGACCAACGACTTCGCGCAGTTGCCGATTGGGACCCTTCATATGAGCACGAGAGGGTTGACTGGTATTCCGAATATGTAGCAAGATGCGGTCCTCTCTCAGTCTCGTGGTTCCAAACAGCGGGTGAAGAGATCAAGGGGATGGCCTACTGGCAATATCTGGGCAAACAAGCTGCGGTTGGTCTCCTTGAAGATGGGACGCTTTGTATGTGGGATACAGAAAGTGGCCAAGAGATCGGCCGCAGTGATCAGGGACTGCTCTGCCAGCCCGAAAGCCTGCATAGCCGATTGAGTGGGCCGGTCGAAGTCAGCGTCGACTCGACTAGCGGGAAGGCTTTCGTCGCATCCGACAATATTTTGCACGTCGTTGATCTTTCGACGATGAAGGTAACGGCTACATATGACTTCACTTTCCCCATCACGGCGCTATCCCAATCTTCGAGCGCCTGCGACTTTCCACTTACTGTTGGAACGAAGTATTCTGTCCACACCTTCGATATACGTGAAGGAACAGTCAACCCGACCCTTGAGTCGAACTCTGCCAACCCGCCATCACCATCACTAGCAGCCGGCGATACCTATCCATTATCCATACTCAACGCGACACCAAACTCCATTTACCTTGCTGGGCGTTATCCAAGTATCTTAGCATATGACCGACGCTTCTTCCCTCGTCTAGAGAATACAATCTACTCCGGTGCACGCCTGTGCAGCCTCGGACTATCGAACTTCACACCACCAGCCTCAGCTTCGAGCGCATCTGTGGTCTCTACCCTCCTCGCCGTGGGCGAGTATAACGGCCGAGGCTCGCTGGAGACATACTCTCTCCCCTACGAAAAAGACCTCTCCCACGTCTATAAGAATCGGCAAACAGCATCTCGCTCTAAACTTCTTTCTGTGGCATCTCACGGAACCCGTATCGTCTTTTCCGATGCAGATGGCGGCCTGAAGTGGGTGGAACGTGATGGCACATCTCTTGTAAGGTCGTGGAATATCAATCAGTTCACTTTCATGGAATCGCGCTCCCAACAACAATCTAGGGGCTCACGAACAGTCCTAGAATTTGGTGCTCAGGGGGGTGACGTTGTTCGCAAAATCATCAATATACCTGCTGGTCCAACCGAGCGTGGATTTAAAGGCGACGAAGAACTACTGCTCTGGACTGGAGAGAAGGGAGGAGTCCTCCGCTTCAAGGACCAAGAAGTCTGGGAAGACGCCAAAGAAATGGTCGAAGACGAGAAAGGAGTGGCAGCCAGTGAGGTCGAAGGAAGAGAGGCTCGACAACAGCGAGAGATGGAGGAGGCGATGAGGAGAGCGCTCATGAGACACGCAGATGAAATGAATTGGATGAGGAGATTGGGGTTGGCATGATATTTGTACCACCGAGGGCATGCTTTTCTTTTTGTATATTATTCCCGCGACACAGTACGATGTATATCCATTGTTAGACCCCAGAAAGATGGATTTGGGGACTGCAGCAGTACATATCCATGACCTTATACCCATAGCGACTACATTACTTTTATCTCATCATCGTCATCACCATTGTACGTTTTACGCGAGGGAAAAAAAAAGAAATTCTCCAGCATAGCGAACCGTTAATTGAGTGGGAACATGAGCAATGGGGCTTGCTTGTATAACAGGAAAGGGTTTTTCAGAATATGGGCTTGAAAACAAAACAGTATTGTCTCGCCAGGTAATGCTAATGAGATGAAATAAAAGAATCTATCATGGCACGAGGATCTCTCTCTCTCAGTACTCCCTCCGATGCTTCTTTTTCGTGGCCACGGAAGAAGGAATCTCTCCGTCTTCGTCGGCGTCCAATGCACCGGTCATCGTGATGTCTTCGTCGTCATCTGCGGTCTGTCGTATCCTCTCCCTTCTCCTGTCGTCCCCTGGTCTAGAAATAGGCTGTGCTCGGCGACCTAGCCTCTGTGCCTCCTTCCGTCTCCGTTCCCTGTCTTCCCATTTCTGTTTCTCTGACTCTCGGAGAGCGCTTTCTTCGTCTGCATCGAGTAAGGTCCCGACTATCCGTAGACCCCATTTATCGGCTGAATGTCCTGGCACCATTTCCGTGTCTATGACACGATATTTTATGGGACCCGTGATCTTCTCATCTGACCCGTCGGTAGCAAAGTATCCGGTTTCCTCAATCGCTGATGCATCCGCAGCGCTGGGAACGTTATCTTCTGGAGCTGTTTCAAACGCTTGATCTGCATCTGAGCCTTCCATAGGCTCTTGAGGTTCCGAATCCTCGTCTCGGAGCTTCGTTTTCTTGCCAACCTTCTTCTTCGTCTTAGCGCCTTCTGGTTCAATCCATTTCCAATTCTTGGGTATCCGCTCTCTGCCTATACCGACCTGAAAATAGTTGAAAGATACCAGACCCACAAACCCGGAACTAGCCACATTGATGTGACCTTCTAGTATATCTCCTGGTCTAGGCGAAAAGAGGAGGAGAGTAGCAGTCAGCCAAATAAATGACACACCATGTTCGTCGCGGGAGTGCGCAAGCGCAAAGGGATGGGAACCGGCTTCTGTCTCAGACGAAGGCAGAGACTGAGCAGTGGCTTCGGCATCAGATGGCTGTTCCGAGGATATAGAGGGGTCCGAGAATGACAAAATAATGCCCTTAAGAGAGGGATGGTATGTGAGAAGTAACGGTGAGATATGTTGAGCGAGAAGAGACGATATGGCGTTCGTGGTCGAGATAGAGATTGGTGGAAGGGGCACTAGCAGTGAGGTCCTTCTTGAAGAAAATGGCGAGGTAGTGTTCGCTTCTTGTACAGATTTGGACTGCGATGGTGGAGGAGTAACAGAAGGCCTCAAGGAATTCGTTCTAGTCGAAGCAGGCGCTTCATCTTGTAGGACTTCGTTCTGCAGCCTGGCCTTTGAGGTCGGCGACTCTGGCGATGGCAATGTAGATTCTACTTTATTTTTGTGTCTGTCCTTCTTATGTGATTTCACGGGTGTCAATCCCAATGTCTCTGTCTGTTTGACCTCGTCGTGTTTCCGCTTTTTCTTTGACGATTTCTGTCGCTCATCATCCGCGTGCTTCCTTTTCTTTTTTGGCTTCTCAGCGGGTATTGGCGAGTGAGCTAGTTGCTCCGCATCACGTTCTTTCGACATTGTATTCACACTTGCGCTGCTGAGTCTGGTATCTCTGAAAGGGCGCTGTCGCATTGGGCTTGAAATCCATCTTCAAAAATTTCGGGGTTGGAGAGCGGAAATTCACGGTCCCACAAGATATTGGAGAAAGTGGTGATAGGACAGCGGGACGATGTGACAGGCACAGTACACAAGTCACTGAGCTGTTTCTTTTTACTCGTGATTCCTTCTTCAGTTCGTTGATCTGCCACCCATTGCAGGGAAAGGTCTCAACGTTGGAGAACCATGTAATTGGCAGTTTGGATGAGCTATGGCAGAAGTCTTGAGCTCAGCGTTCCACCATGTCGGCTGGATGTTCCTCCCAAATGTATACCCTTGCAGTCGGCTTTGATCAGCACTTATACTGACCACAAATGCCTAGTTCGGGACATCTGTGCTCCAGTCGCTTTACTACAGCTTTACACTCCGAGCTGGCCAACGTCGTCCTCAGGCCGGGGAACCTCTGTACGAGTTACATCGCAGAAGACTGCATGTTATCGTGCTCGTCCTCTACCTCATCTACACTTTGACGCAGACACTATACGATGTGCGGCTTTCTCCTGATTTCTATGCAATGCTTGGTGTTTCGCCATGCGCAACCGAACGGGAGATCAAATCCAGATTCCGACGTCTAGCTGCGCGATTTCACCCAGACAAGATCGCACAAGGCGACGTGGATTTGGACGCTACGTCTGATTCGATATTTGTTCAACTCAAGCTTGCCCATGATACATTAATCGCACCTGCAAAGCGCTTCGCTTACGACCGTTTTGGACCATCAGTAGTGAGATATACACCTCATCCGCACGAGAAGCTTCAGACCAAGAGAGACTATGTCTATTCTGGTCTGCGCTCTCTCCTACCGCAGTATATCCAAGGTGGAATCTCATTAGTGTTGCTCAATTACTTTTGGTTTCCGAAATACGGACAGTTTTGGAGATATTTTGCCGTCTTTACACTTGCGCTCGTGGAATTCACCTTGTTAACGCACGAATGGTCGCCATCGCGCATCACCACTTTTGTTGGTTCCATGTTGCGAAATTTACTCCCTGACTTGATACCAGCTCACCTTCTGCCTTTTCAAGTCTTGACAATTGCGCGGAGATTGTCAATATCTATCAATATATTTATCTCCCAACTGGCTCCACCTGGTGGTCAACAACGTATTGCGGCGCAGTCCCGACAAAGTGACCTTATGATGAGCCACCTTTCGCAGGCTGCCGGTCGGGTCGATGAAGAAGCTACTGGTCTTGTAAACCTGGGGTTTGCGCCTTACAAAGGAGATCGAGAATTAGTGGATAGGCTTCGAACCTCCATGACGGAAGGTATCAGCCTCGGAGCTATTCGACAGAATCCCATAGTAAAGGAAGCGATTGTACGAGCACGTGCACGCAGGAACCAGAACACAACAGAAATAGAGTCACAATATGCAAGATCTGATTAAGCTTTCCTGCAGCCCTGAGATTTCCAATTATGTGCGTGTGGCTTTTCTTCTTCGCTTTTCCTTGGAGCTGACATCCAATGGCCCCAAATGCAAAGAACGTCCCCTGATTCCGACCTTTACATGCCTGATGCTACCCATGTTCTCTTTTCTCGTCTCCATTTTTGGCTCTAAACTGCTGCGGTCATTACATTGTGGTCTTCTTGTATGCCTAACTATGGCACATTCAACATTGCAACTGCTCGTACCACTTTTCGCGGTACCTTTTAATTTTCAGAAATGACCAGCCTTCTCTAGACTTTTTTCTTTTTTGGAATCAGTTTCGATATCTAAGCCATGCTCCGATTGATTGATGTTCCGAGACACTGATTTTTGGGCTGGGCTCTAGTCCTTCGACTGGAATGTGGGCACGGAACCAGCTTCGGCTGACGCGTGAAAACGCCGACCGCACAGGAATTCACCCCGTCAAGCGCGACCCCTTGGAAATCTCACTCGTCATTTTCGAATTCCTTCAAGGCCACTAATAGCAATAGTGAAGAAGGATGGCGGGGATCAAAATGAGGTATAAGACGGTAGGAACGGCCTACTTGGCCAGCAGAGAGTTATCGATTCCACAACCATCTGATCTTCAAACATGGCTGGTCGAGTGCTTGCTGGAGCGTTCTTTCTGTTTCTTTCTCTCGCCCCAACAACTGAGGCTCATGCCTATCATCATCATCATGCTCTACGACAGCGTTCCGAATATATGCGGGCAGAGCATGCTCGAGCTATAGGAGCACCGTATGTAAAGCCCTCTGAAAGTAACATCGACAGCAAAAGGGACTTGTCCTACATCCGAAGGTCACCAAAAGAGGAAGAATTCAAGAGGACCGTAAACTTAGGTCTAAGGAGAAGCTATGACGAGAAACGTCAATTGAGGGATGTCCTTGTTCGCACCCTCGCACGGCCATCTTCTATAGAGCGTCGGCAGTATACGACCCTCGACCTTGACCAAGAGAACGAAGAACTACAGACAGGCCTGGACGAACTGAACTCGGCTTTCGAGCAGCTGTACGACATCCTTGCCAAGGACCTCCCCGTCTGCCTTGGAACGTCTATCTCTGTCCCTACGTTTTCCGCTACGCCGACACAGATGCCAAGCGCCCTGATAACGTCTTATTCTACCCAAAGTGTTTATGCCAGCAGTGCTCCTGGGTCTTTGCCTGGAACTGGAAGCAGCCTTATTGACGGCAATACCTATGGGACCTCGGCCGTCACCAATACTCGTACTACATCAGCGCAGCCAAGCAGTATATCAGGTTACTCAAACAGCAGCACCGCCCTAGCTTCGAATCCTACCTCCACTTCTCTGGCTGGAACCTATACCGCAACCACTGCTTCAGCTAGTGCCTCAGCATCCTCTTCAACTAATCCGTCATCTTATACTTTTGACCCCATGTCTACCTCCAACGTGGCCGTCTACTACGGCCAATCCAACATCACGAACTCGGTCAGGCTTTCTACCATTTGTGAAGATACTTCAGTTGACATTGTGGTCCTTGCTTTTATAACCGAGTTTGACACTGGTAGTGGTTATCCGGAGCTTAACCTCGGTGGAAGTGGATGCTGGGCGGCAACTACCGCTCAGACAGAAGCCGGCGCAAGTGGATTGATTGATTGCACAGAGAATGTTGCACCCCAGATCGAATACTGTCAAAGCCTTGGGAAACCTGTGCTGCTGAGCATCGGAGGGGCATTGTCGAGCGTCAACATTGCAAGCCAAGCAGATGCTCTAACGTACGCCGATACCCTCTGGCGCCTTTTTGGCGAAGGGACCGGAAACGAAACCATCCGGCCGTTTGGCGAAGTGACCGTGGATGGCTTTGATATTGGTAAGCAGCCATACACTTCGAACTCCCTCCTTGCCATCCCTCCATCCTTTCTCTCATCTCGTACGAAGGAGTGACTAACGCAATTCCTTGCTCTCCAGACAACGAATCCGGCTACTACACAAACTGGCCCTTCTTTATATCCGCTCTGCGCACTCTCGCCTCTCGCGCCTCTAAGGCTATGTATATATCTGCTGCCCCACAATGCCCTCGTCCCGATGCTTCTATACCGCTCTCCTCCATGCAGTCTGCTGTGGACTTCGTCTGGGTCCAATTCTACAACAATCCTTCATGTTCCCTGAGAGCCGGCTCCGACTTCCTTTCCAGCGTGTCCGCCTGGAGTTCCGACATCAGCACCACGACCGCGACCAGCAGCGGCGAATCGTTTGTTCAAATTGGCAATGGCGTCACAAGCCCACGCTTGTACGTCGGTGCGCCAAGTTTCTACGAGGGTGGTGAAGATGCTTACACCCCGGCTGCGGACCTCAGAGCGATCTTCGATCAGGTCAGGCAGTTGGGATTGGATAATCTGGGAGGTGGTATGTTGTGGAACGGGGAATGGGGCGAGAACAATATCGACGCCAACGGTAACAGTTTCGTCAGCATCTTTAAGCAGGATCTGGTATGAACCCAAGATTCATGGGTTGGATTTTGTCTTTCATTGTTTCCAGGCATTTTTGGTCCTCGTGATTGTTGGTCGGGATCGCAATCATCAAGCGGAGATAAAGTTGTGCATACACAAAGCATTTGTTTATGGGAGGGACTCAAGTCGGGCATTACTAGCGACCTCTGCAGGTTTATAAGGAAAGGGAAGAGTAGGCTATCTGTTCGGGTTTCTCTTACTTTCTTTGTTATCTTTTCGTTGGATTCTATACAGAATATACGAGACAACGTCGTTACGGTTAGTTTATGCATTAGAATGGATTTGATAGTATGGCATGATGTCGAGAGACGGGGGTGTATTGATTTACATATCCTGATCATGCAGCGCAATGAGAGATCTTATAATAAGCAACGACGAGATGTCTCAAGAGGAAAAGTAATTAGTATTACAATCCTCGCTGGTGGAGGACTAAGGACGCATATTGAAAGCTGTGCAGTCAAAGATAGACAAGACTCTTAGCGATATAGAAGATCGATCTCTTGTTGGTAGTGAAAGGAGCAATTCGCGTGACTTTCCTTGTTTGGTTGTTGTCACAGTGGCCTTGACTTGGATTTGGTCTAAAATAGTTGACCGGGATGACGTTGGTGAAGGTTTACTAAGTTGCGTGGGATCACGGTTGAACCACTGAAGTCACTTTCTCTCTCAGCTTCTTCCCTCCAAATTGGATTCCCTCCTTTCAACATTTCGAGCACTGATCAGAAAACAACCAGAACAGTGAGTGATCTCTTTTGCTCAGTGAGTCTATTTCATGTGCAGTCAACAAGCTGACTGACTTCTCAGTTTTTCTCACCGTCTCTTGCTGAGCTTGCGAAGAAAATCAGGCAGACCCTCAATCTACTTCCCTGTCAACACCTACATCATCCCACTTTTACAACACCAATAATAAATCGCAACCATGACGCTCTATTATAGCCTTGTAAGTTTCTCTTTGCTGAATTCTCACCACCCACCTTCACAAACAACTTCACGTCGTCCACTGTATAACTCTGGAATCGCCGGTATTGGCATTGCAAACATCTTCGGAACACCAATATGCCTACTCTCGTCTATGCTCCGGTTGCCTGCTCTAGCTTTTTTAGGCTGTATCGTTGCTAACATGCCACCCTTGACAGGTCTTCGTCCTGCTTGTAGCAGAGATGGCAATCTTCGTCGGCCTCATCGTGCCGCTTCCCTACACCATCAAGCGAAAGCTCTTTACTTTCATATCCGAAAGTCGAATAGTAGCAAAATTGCAATATGCGATGAAGGTCAGACAAACAAGACTACCATCTAGGACAGAACGCTCATACATAACCCCAGATAACATTTATCTTCATCCTTATTCTGTTCCTCGATAGCGTTAATCGCGTCTATCGTGTGCAAGTTGAGCTTGCCGCCTATTCTGAGAAGAATGGAGCAGGGTATGTACACCACTATCCTCTGTTATGTGCTTTCTTTTGTCGGCTTTAAGCAAACGCGGGCCGTGCTAATACTTTCATGTGCTAACTGAAGCCGCCGCAGAGCCGCGACCTTGGGGTCAGAGCGAATGGAAGTCCAAGCTCGAAAATTCTACTCCCAACGCAATATGTACCTTTGTGGCTTCACCCTATTCTTGTCCTTGATCCTCAACCGTACCTACACCATGATCCTCGACGTCCTCCGCCTCGAGGAAAAGGTCAGAATGTATGAAGGCGACAAGAAAGTTGGTGGCAAAGAATCTGAGAAGCTGGATCGGGCTGGCGACCTTGGGGAGATTGGCACTCTCAGAAAGAACTTGCACAAGAAGGACAAAGAGATCGAGGCATTGAAGAACCAGTCCGAAGGGTTGAGAAGGGAGTATGATGAGCTTAGCGTCAAGTACAACCAGACGAACCCGGACAGCACCCCAAAAAAGGATAGGTGATTGGCCAGGCGTGGAAGCTCCGAAGGTCAACAAGCACCAAATGACCCTTCAAGTACGGCTTGAATGAAGTGACTGGACTGTCACGCAAGCGGATTGCGGAAACAAGGGAATGCGCTACGAATTGTAACGAATTTCTGTTGATCCTGCCACGAAACATGGCGACTTCAACGTAAGTCGAGGCTCGGAGTGTAAGCCAAGTGTCGGTGGATTGAGAGATGGTCAGTTGTACGGATTTCTATAGGTAGAAAAGGTGTTGCGAATGAAAAAGCCCGAATGTTCATCTTTAGCATTGTATATCAAGTGCGATTATTGCTACTCCTTCCTGATCAGAGAATTGAAGATCTCGCCGACAACCTTGGCACTCTTCTTTGGGTATCTCTTCTGCCCACCCTTGTAGTCGACATAAGTAACACCGAACCTGGTCTCATACCCCTCGGCCCACTCAAAGTTATCCATCAATGACCACGCCATATAACCCCTGACATCGACGCCATCCTCCTTGTGAGCCTGCGCCAACGCACCGACATAGTCCCTAAAATACTGTGCGCGGAATTCATCGTCGAGCAACTGTTCGACCGGCAGCTCATTCTCGCCCTTCACGCTCGTACCGTTCTCAGTCACGTAGATCGCCGGCCCCCCGTAACGGTCGGAGATCCATTTGAGCAGTTTGCGGAAGCCGGGTGCGTGCGGTCGGAGCCAGGCCGATTGGGTTTCGGGACCGATCAGGTCGCCGTGGACGTTTTCCATGAGCACGTCGACGTTGCCGTAGAAGTCGGAGGGAGACGGCGAAGAAGGGCGGTGGCGGATGTAGTTGGCGCAGTAGTGGTTCATGCCGTAGAAATCGTTGGAGTGGTGCACGAGGGAGAGGTCGGAAGGGGTGAAGATCGGGAGACGGGAGCCGAGTTGTTCGCGCATGCTGGCCGGGTAGGTGCCGTGGTAGATCGGGTCGGCGAACCAGGAGATGCTGAATTCGAGTTTGCGCTGGGCCGCGACCATGTCATTAGTCGAGGTAGGGTCGTAGGGTTCGGTCCAGTCGCCGTTGAGCGTGATGCCGATCTCACCGTGGTCGTGAGGTTTGAATTCGGTCCGGTAGACCTTCACGGCTGACCCGTGGGCGACGAGGAGGTTGTGCCCGACGATCCAGCACTCTGTGGAGGAGTCGCCGACGGCGGATTTAGTGCGGTCGCTGCATCGTCCGGGGGCGAAGAGGCCGGTGTTGTACCCAAGGATACTGCTGCACCAGGGTTCGTTGAAGGTAATCCAGTGTTTGACTTTCGGCATCGCTTTGAAGCAAACACGCGCGTAGTGAGTGTAGTCGGCAACGAATTCTTCTTTGTTCAATAGACCGCCATATCGTTCCTCGAGAGCATCTGGGAGATCCCAGTGGTATAGGGT
This sequence comes from Pseudophaeomoniella oleicola, assembly GCA_003868215.1. Taxonomy (NCBI): domain Eukaryota; kingdom Fungi; phylum Ascomycota; class Eurotiomycetes; order Phaeomoniellales; family Phaeomoniellaceae; genus Pseudophaeomoniella; species Pseudophaeomoniella oleicola. Next base: position 203,616 of record QWDQ01000033.1, read on the forward strand.
AACCATTGGAGTGATGCCTGCATCTAAGAGGTCGTCAACAAGCTTGACGTAGTACTGCAAGCCTTTCTCATTGACAGGATCATCTCGGCCTCCTAAGGGGATGATTCGAGACCTGTGTCAATCAAATCAGTGAGAACTGAAAGCAAAGCTGTCGGGGAAGATTAGGTAGTTTGTAGACAGGAATGGGTTCCCTACCACGACAGCGAGAACCTGTATCCTTTTGCTCCCGTCTTCTTCAGCAACTCTATGTCTTCAGCCGTTCGGTGGTAAGAGTCGCAAGCAACGTCGCCAGAAGTGCCATCAGCAATCTTGCCCGGAATCTTGCAGAACGTGTCCCAGATAGATGGCCCACGACCATCTTCTGCAGGTGCGCCCTCGATCTGATAGCTATAACAAAAAGATCAGCAGCGTGCACTGAGAAGGCACCCCTCTTTGAGAACCCGTACCTTGCCGTTGCAAATCCCCAAAGGAAGTGCGGTGGTAATACAGCTGTGTCTTCTCCCATGGTGGTCAAGTTTTCCAGGCAAAGACTGAAAAGTAAACTGGGAGAAAAGGATGGAGAAGAACGATATGGATGGAAGAAGGGTTCTTGGTGTACCAGGATCTTATGAGTGAAGTATATTACTTATCTTTGTGGCCACACTTGGTCACTTGGTCAGACGCGGTGTCTCGGACCAGCTGAAGAAGAGACAGAATGAGGTGCCATTCAGGGTATTCAGTCTCCCTTCTTGTACTATTTACCATTATACCGCAATAAGTAAACAGCTTGGATGATTGTACAAGGTAACCTGTTCTTCCTTGGAGTGTGTCTTAGACTGTTGAGTTTGACGTCTTCAAGGTACATCGATTGGTACAGGATCTTCAAGAAATACTATATTTTGATTGTTTATCGTATGACGTTGCAGACCTTCGAGGGATCGCGGGGCAGTCCACGATATCATTGAATGTTCGCCCAACCACCAGCAAGGTACCTCGAGGTACCTACTACTTCTCGATCGATTTACCCGGAGCACGGCCCGGTTTCCCCAAATCGCTACGGGCTTGCACAGACTCATCCTGGTATGGCAGACGCATCTACTATGGGATTCCACGGGGTTATACCGGCTTACTGTGGGTTTGTGGCGCATTGAGAGTGACTCTTGATGTAGATTAGCACAGCCATCGCTTGGAGAGTCACGTCCAATTCGTAAGGAGGAATCTCATTGAATACACTAATGAGATAGAACGCCGACATCTCGATCCTTCAGTTCGTCTGCATCATCAGAGTCGTATGCCATGAGAGCGCTGCTGTTGTACTCCCGAACGCCATATTGCTCAAACCCTCACTTTTCTTTTCGCTCTGAGAAAATGGTTCAAAGAGCCATGCAAAAAGACGCACCCGTGTGACGCCAGAATGTGTAGAGAGCACAACGATGATGTAAGAACAAAAACCCCTCCTGATCCATGATCACAACATCCATGCACACGGATTGATGCAAACAAGTCCACACAGAGAAACCTAACCCCCCCTTCAGATTAACTGAGTTCCATGCCATCGTCTTCTTCGGCGTCAGCTTCGCTCGTCTCATCTACAGCTGCGACCTGACTAGCCCCGGAGGTCCGTCCACGGCTCCCGCTGTTGTAGCCTAAGCCATATGTTCCTCCTCCAAAGGCCCCTGCCGCTTCAAGCTCTTCACCCCCTACCACCCGACCATCCGTATCAACGACTTCACAGAGTTCCATAAGACTGGCTCGGCCTAGACTGCGAAAGCCATGTGTACGCACAACCCTGCCCCAATTGTTGAGACAGAAGATTGCTGCCCTTTTCTTTAACCATTCCTCCCCAGTCCGGCTCGCGCGTTCCCAGATGATCGCTGCATGCTCAACGTCCATTTCCCGGCTCAACCGGTATACACAAAGCAGACGCAATTTAGGCATGTCATATAGGTTAGCCATAACCAACATGCCAGCAACATCTTTCAGATCTTGACAGTATTCTGATGGCTGAACGAGATCGGTGTAAAGGTAGTACAGGAATGCCCGGACTACTGAATACGGCTCGGGAATGTGCATCCGGTTGTTGTGGAATTCAGCCATCTTGGCACCATAAAGTCGTTTGAAATGCGGCCAACGAGCTTGTAGGATGATCTTATGGACATGGATAGGAGGGGATGTCTCGGCGTCTCCGGAAAGAAAAATGGGTCCTACAGAAGAGCCACGACGCCTATCTTCTTCCACTTCTTCAAATTCGCTCCCATCGTCGTCTCTGTTTGCCGTAATCACAAAATCGGCCATACTGCCCTGCTCAGGTGGTGTATCAAAGACGGCAGCCAGCTCCATACTGAGACCCTGCGAAAAGAGGGACGCATGTCTCTCTTTAGCCAGGATTCTGCTCTGCTCTGAATTCGCTCCATGTGCCAAATCATTGCCAAGCATGCCATATTTACGGAGGTCCATGACGAGGACCTCACTTAGCTGACTGTCTTGATTCGCACCGATTGCCCCTGGTCCATCTACCGGTGAACCGAGGAGCCAGGCTGTGGTACCGTTTTCATTTATTGTGCAATAGTGCCATCTGTAACCCACGTGAAAGAGATCTGGCCCCTCAACCAACTTTTGCCAACGAAAGGAGTCGAGCTCCAACGACGACAAATTGCAATCATGAGATCGCATGGTCTCTGCTGGAGTAACAAAATCGAGCAAAGTGCCTGAAGAATACGCGTGGAAATGAGTTCCACAAGCTTGAGGTGGGACGTGAGGACCAGACAGGAATTTGAGGGAGGAGATCGCCCCTGGAGCAGTCGGACGTTCTCTTCTATTTGCACGAATTTGGACGCTACCAGAGTTCGCCGCATATCCACTTGTGCTGCTGCTGTATGTCTGAGCGGTACCTATGGGGCCAATGGCAGCGCGGCCAATAGCGGAATCTGGTACTTGGACACTCTGTTGAGAGGCAACTTGAAAACTAGGGCTCCCCTTGAGATCCAACCACCACATCTCAGTAGATCTTTCCATGTCCAGGCCGAGGCCACCGAATACCCAGAGTCGGCCACCCCAAATCCAGGCGGTATGATCATAGCGTGGGACGAAACTCCATGAGCGTGACCATGTCCATGTCTTCAGGTCCAGGTAACAAATGTCGTCCAGTATGTAATTGTTCTCTCCGGTCAATCCACCTACAATGAACAACTTGTCCTCGTAGATCACAGCAGCATGGCGCGCACGTCCTTTCGGCGCAGGACCCCTTACCTCAGGCTGTGTCCAATGCAGAGTCTTCAGATCCAGGATGATAATGTCGGCTAGATATTCACGGTGTTCGTTCTCGCCACCGAAGACCAGGAGCTTGTCGTTGTGGTACAAAGTGGCGGAGTGACCTATGAGATATGTAAGTGATCATGAACAGTGTGTTCGAAGGGGATTACCTTACCCATGCGCACACCTGGGATGTCTCCATAGTTGTCAACCAGGGTCCAGTTCATGGTTGCGAGATCAAGTTTTAACACGTGGTTATAGACTTGGGAGAGATTAGTCCTCGGCATTGCCAGGCACAATGCATACTCTGCCTACCTTCATCAGTGTACTGGTCAAACCCACCAAAGGCGTAGATTTGATTATTTCCACAATATGTCACAGAAGCGTTTACCAGACATGCTGGTCTCTGGCCAGTAGTCTTCGATATGCGTGGTCGGTAGCCATCGCTGCTACTCAAGCGCCGCTTAGCCGGGCTCGTCGGCATGAGGTATGTCCTAGAGGAAGACCCTGGAACAGAGAGCGTGTTGCGGATGGAAGATGAAGAGAAGCCGCCCCAGGTCTGTCCGGTGCCAGGTTGGTTGGAGAACGAGATGGAGTTGGATGAGAGGGGATTAATCGGGGTTGATGGCTGTTGTGCCATGACCACAATATCAATGGGGCCTTTTCATTTACGTGTATGGAGGACTGTGTCCCTGTTCAGGCCACCAATGTTGGCACAATCACAGTGCAGCAACGAAGGGGAGATACAACCATGTCAGTCCTGGTGTACGAAGCAGTAATATATACAGTTGTTTGAATCAAGCGGTGGACATGAAGGGTTTCATCGAGGAGAGTGGTGATCGACAAGGAACCATGGGAAGTTGCCAATCGACGGACTGCATGTCGTAGTAGACCGAGATGGTGAGTCTAATGAAATCTGGAAAGGAATTTAAGGGTTTCCTTCTTCCTTCGTTGGGCCTAGTCCACGGCAAGACGGAGGATCCACTGTCGGTTGCTGGGTGACAATAGATTCGGGGGCTCCATCAACATTTCATGCATAAATGCTGCTGAGAAACCTCAATCCTTTCTGATTCTTCTTCTTCCCCCATCTTCAATCCTCTTCCTTCTCAACCTCTATCTCACTTCTCCCCAAAGCATCTTTGCAAGAGCATACCTAAGACAGTCTATTAGATCTTTCGAGCCTTTCCCAGCTTTTGAATCGATCGACCGCCCGATTGCACGGTCATCTCCTCAAAGATCCGATTAAACAATCATCTACCGAATCTTTCAGTCACCACAAGACAAGCGAACGATACTAACTTAAACCAACAACATCATTCCAGGAACCATTCAGTTGAGTCTCTTGGGATATCACTGGATCATTCGGCACCAAGCACAGACCTTTTCCGACAAGCTCTGATTGCTTAATCGACACATACTAACCCGAGATCTTCATTGATCTCCAGCAACAACAGGACCCGGTCGAAACATTAATTTGTCAATTCGACCATTATATACACAAACACAATGGCAACTCCATTAGTGTCAACACCATTGAAGAGTCATCATGGCATTTTCTCTACCAAGACCGCTGGCGGTCGCATGCCTTTGACCCCGTCTCCACGCGCCAGGACCAGTAGCAACGCTACCAATGTCTCCATCGAGACATCACCGTTCACTCCCACAAGACCTACGTCTTCAGGCCAATCAATTTACAAGAAGGATGTTTCGAGCTTCCAGAGGTCGATCTCAAGATCAGTTTCCAAGACTTACCAACAATCTCCAAAGTCAAACATCATCAAGAGCAGACAGTCTCCCAAGCACTTGGAGCTCGGTGTTTCCGATTGGACCTTGACCGGTACCGGCCCTAACATCAGCCAGACCCCATCAAAGGAGAGATCAAGAAAGGAGGGTGCTCTGAGATCTAGACATGGCAAAACCACCATCCGAGTCCAGCACAATGCTGCAGATCGATTCATTCCAAATCGCCTTGCCAGTGAAGGTTTGGCTACAGCAGGCTCGGGCAAGCAGGATGAAAACCAGAGACCAAAGACCAGTGGTGAGGGTTCGACCGTACTGGCTAACGCCGCTGGAGCTTTCGATATCGGTCGTAGCTCTGCGGACCTCACAAGTGCCCTTGATAACCTTGTATTGGATGACGATGCAACTACTTCAAGCTCATCATCGCGGCCTACACCAGACTCAGTCGCTTATGAATCAACACTTGCAGATGCGTGTGGTGTGTCGCTGAACACGCGTATCCTGGAGTTCAAGCCAGCTCCCCCGGAATCATCCAAGCCTATTGACTTACGCTCTCAATACAACAGACCACTGAAGTCAGCCAACACGCAATCGGCACAATTCCGCCGCAGAATCCAGACGGCGCCTGAGCGCGTTTTGGACGCTCCTGGCCTGGTGGATGACTACTACCTCAACTTGCTTGATTGGAGCTCCGGTAACCAGGTCGCCATTGGCCTCGAACGCAACGTTTACGTGTGGTCAGCCGAAAGTGGTACCGTCAGCAGCCTCTTGGAGACCTCACCGGAGACATACATCAGCAGCGTCAAGTGGAGTGATGACGGTGCATATGTAGGCGTTGGCCTCGGCACAGGTGAAGTCCAGATCTGGGATGTTGAGATGGGCACAAAGCTGCGAAGCATGTTCGGTCACGAAACCCGCGTCGGTGTCATGGGCTGGTCCAAGTATACTTTGTCTACTGGTGCACGAAGTGGCCTCGTCTTCAACCACGATGTTCGCGTTGCCCAACACAAAGTTGCTGAGCTCGTCTCTCACGCCTCTGAAGTCTGCGGTCTCGAGTGGCGCTCAGATGGTGCACAACTTGCAACCGGTGGCAACGACAATCTAGTCAACATCTGGGATGCGCGTTCATTGGCTGCACCAAAGTTCAGCAAGAAGAACCACAAAGCTGCCGTAAAGGCTCTCAGCTGGTGCCCATGGCAACTCAACCTCCTTGCGACCGGTGGTGGCTCCTACGACAAGCACATCCATTTCTGGAACACTACTACCGGTGCTCGCGTTAACAGCATCGACACTGGCTCGCAAGTCACCAGCCTCAAATGGAGCAACCACTACCGTGAGCTTGTCAGCACAAGCGGATTCCCAGACAACTCCCTCAGCATTTGGAGCTACCCGTCCTTGGTCCGTAACGTTGAGATCCCAGCGCACGAAACCCGTGTTCTCCACAGTTGTCTCAGCCCCGACGGACAGATGCTAGCCACAGCAGCAGCTGACGAAAGTCTGAAGTTTTGGAAAGTATTTGAGCGAAAGGCAGGTACTTCAGCCTCAGCAGCGAGGGAAGGCGGCGTTGGCAAGAATGGACAGATGGCAAAGCAAATGACTATTAGATGAGCCTTGGTTGGAAAGCAGATGACTCTTCATGTTGACATGATTGAATGCCGGCGTTATTGTGGGATTTCTCTATTCCTAATGTATGATTCAGTTCTTTTCTTTAGCAGTCGGCAGTTGTACTCGTCGTCAAACGACTTTCATATTACAACTCCTTCCTTCGATGTGGGTGATGGTTCCTCGAGCACAAGATTCACAAACTACGTCTGAGAGTTTCCTTGCACTTCGAGAAAAGCGTTGTGAAGAAGGGTTGTTTTACTTTCGCAGATCTTGCTAAATAAGTACAGTAGCTGGATAATAGATATATGATAAATTGATGGAACACCTGCGTTTATGTGACGAAAGTGAATCTCTCTAATAGCATTGCAACGAGATGAGCAGTTTAGCCCAATAATGAAGCCTTTATAATTTGGGGTTGCTCTTCCTAAACGGTTAGGCTCTCTTGGCCGCGGAGTGAAGGGGTCAAGCTTCTATGCCGTCTAATTATTCATTGCTCTTTCAACCTACCACCAATACAAGCTTCTGCGACAAACGAACAGCACCTCCTCGGGTTTTCAATAAGCAGTATCACGAAAGGAATTACAGTCAGTACTAGGATTGGAAAGTTGTCAGTGTACGTTGTTTTGAGGATATCCTACCTTGCGCCATCTTTGCCCGACCAATCTAGGTGAAGCAGCTTGGTCCGATTACAACATCCCATCTTATCGCTGCTCACAAGCAGAGCGCTTCATACGATACAGCGCAAGTGTTCTACGGTTCTACCATCAAGCAGCGAAACTTTAGAGGCAGGCATCATTACAAGATGTCGAATAATGCGGTGGTAAGTGAGCTCAGCTTTGCGATCGCTTCGTGCTCCATCTTGCGCAACTGCTTGCTGCTGAGCTGCAACCGACTGGCGACATCACTTTAGATAAAGAGGCTGACAGTCATTGACGAATTAGGGTCCGGTCTACGCCAAGATAATTCAAGATGTCCTTGAAGCATCTCAGGTCGACTTCGAAGAAGGAGGCGTTGACCAAAGCACGCTCGACAGGCTGCGCGAGGTTTGTCTCAATCATTTCCTTCGCCCTGCTTTTGATTTCGTTCATACCTGCTCTCTCATCATTGCACTCATCCTGCGATCCAGTCAATCTGTCGCTCTGTTCATTTTGTACAAAATCATGTGAATAATACAGATGGATGAAGCGTCTGTTCAGATTTCTTATCGGTTTTGCTGGGTGGGTGGTGGCTGTCAGTGAACAGCAGGGCAGGCGGGGCTTTCGGGCGGGAAAGCCTGGGGTTTAATGAGGAACGACCCTGTTGCCTGTGGACTCATTCTTTTATACCCTTCCTCGAACCCCACTCATCACCCCAAAATTGCTGCCTAACCTTATTCCCTCTACTACCCAGTCGCTTGAGATAGTTCTTGTGCTACATTACTTGGCGCCTTTTGCCTCGATTTGCATGAGCCTTCATATGCTCCATGATAATATCTCTGAAAGATGTCCCAGCATACACTGACAGACAGTAGATATGGCAGGACAAACTATCTTCAATCAGAGTCGCTCAGTTCCCATGGGATCCAACTCCAGCACAGCCGACACCACCAACATCCCAGGCTCCCCCGACCAAGCAACAGCCATCATCTGGCAATGCCACCCCTGCACAGACTCCACCGGTTTCTACGTCCATGCAGCCACCGGTCAAGACGGAACAAAGCCGGCCGATGCCACAACCGAATGGTGCATACAGCCAGCCTCAGCTTCAACAACCGACAATGGCTAACATGACTGCTCAACAACGCGCAGCAGCGGCATTACAGCAGAAGTTCGGCCAGCAAGCCGCTCCTCAGATTTCCCAGCTCCAAGGACAAACAGGTTTTCCGCAGAGGGCACCGATGCCGCAAGGTGTACCGTATCAGAGCGGGCAGCAGGACGTGAAGCCATCTCCCGCTGCTCTGCAACAGATGCAACAGGCTCAACAACGATCGTCTTTACCTAATAGTCAAACTGATGGCACTGACGATGCTTTGGCGGACTGGAAAGCCGAGGTTGCTCGAAGACGGGCCGAGGCCGCAGCCGACCCTGGTCGTGGTGACCGATTGTTCAGAGAGCATTTCCTTGCTCTGCAGCAGCGAAAGGAAGGTGGTGGTCTTATGATGCCACTCGATGAACGTTACCACCCTAGGACAAGCGTGAAACGGAAGATTGCCAATGCTTTGCCAACGGATCCAGTTCCAGAATTGATACCTCTCGGAGCTGATCCCTTGGCTGGTGAAGTGCCTCAACGTCTTCAGCAATTTGATGGCATTGATGACGACGACGACGTGAAGGATGAGGACGATGAAGACGCGATCAACTCAGATCTTGATGATCCTGATGATCTTGCCGGTGACCCTGATGCGGATGCAGAGACAGACCAGGCTATGCTTTGCACCTATGACAAGGTTCAGCGTGTCAAGAACAAGTGGAAGTGCACCCTCAAGGATGGAGTGCTGAAAGTTGACGGCAAAGAGTAAGTCTTATTCCAAAACTGTTATCTGTGGGTTTAGCACTGACTCCTCTCATCGCAGATACGTCTTCCATAAAGGACAAGGCGAATTCGAATGGTAATAGTCCGAAGGCTCGGGTTTCTTTGCAATCAAGTGGATCGACATCAACACGACACACCAACTGCATAGTCATCTTACAGGATCCATTTCTTCATCTCTCTCTCCTCAAAACTACGAAATTGAATAATGACTCAGATCCGGATGGGAAAAAAGGCGGCAGTTCATACAGTCGCATGATTAGATGCAGACGTCAAATTCAGCTCCATCAGCATTGACGCTGATATGTATTATAATGCCTTGCGCAAGCAGCTCAGAAGAAAGATCAATACGATCCTGGTAGAGATACGCGTAGTTTTCTGGTCCTATATATACTATGTATGGAGGTAGTCAGAATATTCTCGCAGAAAACAATACGTAGTATCTTCCTACTCTGCGCAACTTTGAAGTGAGAATCTTGATTGTGATCTTCTCCACATAATTTGTATTCACTGCTGAAAATTAGCGTCCTCACATTAACTTTTGCCTCGCCCAGGTTTAAAAAAAATAATATAATTTCAAGACGCTCGTTGTATATGTATGAGGAGTGTTATGGTATGCTTTGAAGGGACAACCCTTTGTGTAGACCTTTTTTGAGATATTCTCTTCAGCTGAATAGCGCTGATTTTCTGGAATCAGCTATTTGTGCGCGTGTGGGAAGAAGAGAATCTACATCGTTTCATCTCGGAATTGGCCTCAAGCTGCATTGCAGGTATTACTGGAATTACGACTTCATTAGATTTTATTTCACATCCTGAACGCGAAGATTGAGGTCAACCATGGCACACTCTGCTCCTGTATCAGACATGTCGGCGACAGACCCGTCAAGCATAAATCGGGCCAATGTAGCTGCTTCAAGTTCATCTATCGTGGGCGTCGAAGGGCCACTGTCTCCCTCAAAAAGAAAATTGGATGATGCCGAACTTGACAGCTCATCAGCCCCGCCTTCGAAGAGGAAGCCTGGAGTTGCTCCTATCAAGTCTGAATTCCTGTTGCCTTCAGAAGGCTCGGTCCAAAACGGAAAAGAAATTGTTCAAACAGATGCCGCGGATGACGACGAAGCTGAAGCTTTCCACCACGAGGATCGCTCAGAAAACAGAGATCAGAAGAAGAAGAAAAAGGACAAGAAGCAAGGAGGCCAGAACAAAGCTCGGTCTTTTGGGACCTCTAGAGATGAGATTTCACTGTGCCAAAGTCGTGCTCACTATCCGGAATATTCTCCCAAAGATTGCCAATTCGGTGACAGGTGTAAATTTGAGCACAACCTACGGAAGTACCTAAACGATTACAAAAGAGAAGATCTTACGACCTTCGGTGGTATTTGTCCTGTGTGGGATGCAAAAGGTTACTGTAACGTTGGGTGGAAATGCCGCTTTGTGGGATCCCATATGAAGGAAGTTGAAACCGAGGATGGCAAGAAGGAACTCGTCCTTCTTGAAGACGAGGAACGTAAACAGAAGTCCCAGACACAATTCAACTTCAAACAATCAGATAGTGGAACCGTCAACACAATCGCCACAGCCGACAAGACTGCACTCATGAAAAAGAAATTCCCGACCAAGAAATCGAACCTGATGACTGAATGGATTGAGAAGTCTACAAAGGAATTGGAGCGATATCTCCATAGCAAGGGCTCCAAGGAAGACGACTCGCCATCATCAACTCCAGAGCCGGAAGAAAAGGCCAAGATTGAGGAGAATCGAGCGCGTTTTACGGACCCTCCACTACTTCCATCAGAGAAGCGCCGTCTATATTTTGGTCCAGAAACTCCAGTTCTGGCACCTCTTACTACACAAGGCAATCAACCGTTCAGAAGAATATGCACCGAGCTTGGTGCGCAGTTCACATATTCGGAGATGGCCATGTCATTGCCGGTCATCCAAGGCCAGAGATCTGAATGGGCGTTGTTCAAAGCTCACGAGTCCGAAGTTGCTGCTCCAACATTTACAGCGAAATCTTCCGTTGTGGCTGGATATGATCAGTCCAAGGATATCAGGTTCGGCGCTCAGATATCCGCCAATAAGCCGTGGGTAGCGCTCAAGGCAACGGAAACTCTAACCACACTCCTCCCTGGTGGTTTAAGATGTGTTGACCTAAACTGTGGTTGTCCCATCGACCTAGTCTATCGGGAAGGTGCGGGTAGTGCTCTGATGGATCACCCAAGTAAGCTGGAGAAGATGCTCCGGGGCATGAACACAGTCTCAGGCGAAGTTCCTATTACGGCCAAGATCCGCACTGGCACGCGGGATGGGCGGCCAACAGCTAACAATCTCGTCAAGAGGCTCATATTCGGCGGCTTCGAATCCCACGAACTGGGCGTCGGACCTTGCGGTGTCGCAGCACTAACGCTCCATGGTCGTTCCCGCCAGCAACGCTACACCAAGACTGCAGATTGGAGTTATATTGCCTCCACGGCGGCCATGATTAAGGACATGAAAAATTCCGCCAACGACATTGCCGACACTGTCCGCGAACCGGATCCTCGTGATCAAGCAGTGACTGGTAGCTCTTCAAAATCGTCTTCTTCAGTTCAAATCCCGTACTTCCTTGGCAACGGTGACTGTTACTCCCACGTTGACTATTACGATCATGTGCAGAACGCTGGTGTTGACTCTGTCATGGTTGCCCGTGGTGCACTCTGTAAGCCCTGGCTCTTTGAAGAGATTGCAACGAATCAATATCTTGACAAATCTGCTTCGGAGCGTCTCAGCTATATCGAGAAGTTTGCGAAGTACGGGCTTGAGGCCTGGGGGAGCGACGAAATGGGTGTAGGGACCACCAGAAGATTTTTGCTCGAATGGCTAAGCTTCAGTTGTCGTTATGTTCCTATTGGATTGTTGGAGTATCTCCCTCCCAAATTGCAAGACAGGCCACCAAGGTGGAAGGGCAGAAGCGAATTGGAAGACCTCTTAGGGAGTGGGAATTACAAGGATTGGATCAAGATAAGGTACGTTGAGACTGCCCGTCCCATAGCCCTTGTTGAAACGATTGCTGACTCTTTCTAGTGAAATGTTCCTTGGGCCTGCCCACAAGGACTTCCACTTCGAGCCGAAGCACAAGTCAAATGCGTATGAAGCTGAAGGATAGATGAGGTGACTATCTCGCGTCTCTGTCGTACCGGGCGGGATCACCGGTCGCTAGCATATTATGTACAGCTTGTTGCTCAATAACGAGTTTTACTCTTCCGTGATCATGGCCACCACAAGTTACTGATCCTATAGATTTGTTTTGTAGCTAGGAGATACGTCCGACGCATGAGACCTGGAAATTGTAAATAAGTTTCAAGGATTTTTCACCCCAACGCGCCGTCTCCCTCTGTGTTCGATCAGCTGCGCTCATCGTCCCTTCTCATAGTCCACACTACACAACAAAGGAGTCTGCAGTATGTAACATTGGTTGGCCCCCAAAGGCGGGATGTCGCGAGGCTAAGTAGGCAACGCACCTTTGTCAGACTGTAGTTTACGGGCTGGGATCCTGTTATCACTGTCCAGCTATGTTTTACTCTTCCTTTACCGTCGGCCGCGGGTCCAAAGCAGTCTTGGCTGACCGACATGTGCAGAATTGACGGCACCGAGAACAACCGTACGAACCGATAAGTAGAGGTAAAGATTCAGTAAACATTGTAGTCTGACACCTCGTTGCAAGCAATTCTAGTACTTGATCAAGGCAAATTCCACACTTGTTTCGACCGCGAATAGTAGTTCGATGCGAGTCGTCGGGCGGGTAGGCCTCTTATGGGGGACTGGAGCTAACGGGAACATCCATCGACTGATACGCCTAGTTCTAGTCATTTTTTACAAGGCTGACAATAGTTCCCGAGATCCTACCTGACCTTGAGGGAAGGATGGAAGGAGCGGAGAGTCCTGTGTCTCGTCTACTATTATCTTTCCCAGCTTCTTCTTGTGATGTATTCCATCTTGATGGATCGAACGAGGATCTGGGTTTTGGAGAACTGGAAGTTGGCGATGCTACAGTATTCATGTTTTGATATTTTCATTTCGCGGCAAATATATGTTCAACATAACGAAGATGAGTGGCCAGCGCAAACGCCACAGGGAGACGAAGGCGTTGTCTTTGATGGTAACTTGATACTTCAGCAATGTCACACCACAGAAGGGACGAGGGGGAAGACCAACGTTCCGAACGCCTTATCTTCCAGTTGGAAATGATCCCTGCGTGGTGGTAACGATAACCTTCAAGCTAAGCATCGTTATCAAGGAGTGTCAAGTCAAGCAATTCTGCTTATCCTCGCTATTGATCAGTGACCTAACCCCAACCAGGCTTACTTATCTGATACTACTGTACGAGGTCGGCTGTTGATCAACCCCCCCCCCCCCCCCGGGCTCCCCCATGCTTGCTTTTACGTTTTACCTGCTGCTACGTAGGGTAGTAGTGTCCTGCAATGGAAGAGGGACTGCGATAAGCCCCGATTCCCGCCTGTCGTTGACATTATGGTCTGGTAGACGCCGTTGACGCCATGGGTAACATGAACATCGAGCTTCCTTTTCTACTTCCTCACTTATGCTTCTTCATCCCGCCGCCAATTATAAGACTGTGTGTGCCCGAGCTTCTATTCTGAAGCGTTGTTTTATTGCCAAATCCATTTCAACGTCTCAATCGATAAACAGGATTTCTTGAACATTGCGGAAAGATCTCAAACATGTCCGATCAAGAGTCTCCAATGCCGGTGAAGGCGTCTGAATCTTCTCACGGGAGAACGGCCTCGCTGCGCAAGGAATCTGTGAGTGCCCCGGGATTGGCGAGCGATGAAGACGCAGCTGTGCTCGCGAAGATGGGATACAAGCAGGAATTGAAGCGGAACTTTACCATGATGGAGGTCTTTGGAATTGCCTTCAGTATCATGGGTTTACTGCCCAGGTAAGAATGGATTAGCAATGACCTGCGTATCTTGATAGAATTGACCAGTCGCCAGTATTGCGTCCACTCTAAGTTATTCCATTCCAGCCGGTCCTGTTGGCATGGTATGGGGTTGGTTTGTGGCATCCGCATTCATTTTCGTCGTCGGCTTGGCCATGGCAGACTTAGGCTCGGCGATGCCAACGAGCGGAGGGCTTTACTATTGGACACACTTCTATGCCTCCCCGAAATGGAGGAAGTATCTCTGTTTCCTCGTGGGCTATTCCAATACCCTCGGCCTCGTCGGGGGCCTATGCAGTATTGATTACGGATTTTCCCTTATGTTCCTTTCCGTTATTGTCATTGCCCGGGATGGCAACTGGTCTCCTTCAAATGGCGTTACCTATGCGGTATTCTTATGCTGTCTCCTATGCCATGGGATTCTTGCCTCCACGCTTGCCAAGATCATGGGCAAACTTCAAACGGTCTTCGTGGCAATGAACTTTATCCTCATTATTGCAACAATCATTGCCTTGCCAGTGGGAAAGCATAACCGAAATGATGGAGAATATATATTCGGTCATCTTGACAATCTCACCACGTGGCCAACCGGGTGGTCGTTCATGCTTGCATGGCTGTCACCAATCTGGGTAAGACGAACCATCCTCGTTGCTCCTATGGCTGCGGCTGACATGGTCTTCTTAGACAATTGGTGGTTTTGATTCATGCGTACGTGAGAGCCTTGGAACGGCACATATATAAAACGTCTCCAGCTCACAGATCATAGGTGCACATGTCTGAAGAAGCGTCAAATGCTACTAAGGCGGTCCCGTTCGGAATTTTGATGTCAATCGGCTCTTGCTGGCTGTTTGGGTTTATCATAGTCATAGTCATCGCGGCTTGTATGAACCCAGATCTAGAAAGCATCTTGGGTTCAAGCTTCGGCCAGCCAATGGCACAGGTAATTTGCATGAAAGACTCTGATTCGGAAAGAGCTAATATAAACGTCAGATTTACTATGATGCTATTGGAAAGAACGGTGCCATGGGTCTCATGGCTCTACTAATGATCGTGCAGTTCCTGATGGGATTGTCGATTCTTGTTGCATGCAGTCGTCAAACCTGGGCTTTCTCAAGGGATGGTGCTCTCCCATTTTCACGCCTCATCCGTAAGATCTCTGTGAGACTTGGACACATACCCTTGAGAGCTGTCTGGTTTTGTGTACTGCTTGCGGCAATCCTTGGCCTCCTGTGCTTGATCGCCTCGGCGGCTGCATCTGCCCTCTTTTCCCTTGCCGTAGCCGGCAACAATCTTGCATGGGGCGGTCCAATTCTTGCCAGATTGGTTTGGGTATGTTGATATATCTTTCTGTGTCTATCATATGCTAACAACACTATACAGGGACAGCACAAGTTCGTTCCCGGTCCAGTATATACCGGAGATCGCTTTAGCAGGCCAATTGGATGGCTAGCCATTCTCTTCCTTGTCTATGGAATCATCTTGGCAATGTTTCCCAGTGGTGGACCAAATCCGACACCTTCTGGTAAGCAGATCACGACGGAGGCGAGCTGTTTCATTGACCAGATACCAGATATGAACTATACCGTCGTCATCAACAGTGCTGTCTGGCTCGGGGCTACCGCATATTATGTTCTAGATGCACGAAAATGGTTCACGGGTCCGAAGATCACAGTCGATCTAGACATTTTGACAGAAGAACAGGAGGAGGCTATCAGGGAGGAGGGACTCCAGGTGGAAGGACTAGAGGGGCAAGAAATCCCACATAAGAGCGGCGACGCTTGAACCAAAAAGGATGTAAGACCGTAGAATGTCGCGACCATACACGACAAGTACACGAACAGATCGTAGATATAGGAGAGCGAATCCCAAATGGCCGACCTTGAGTAAGCAGGCCAAGTCAAAACAGTACTATCATGTTGAATCTGATTTGATAATGAGTATGAAGTGAGTGCACGAGTTCTATCCTTGTGGGAGTGGAGCGCGGGCGGCCGCATGGCCATCTCTGATTGGCCACCTTAAAGCATAGGCTTGGCAACAAATGCGCACCGCACTAAGAATTTCTCCCACACAAACCATCTCCGCCATCATCTTGAAATTCAGCCATCGACGATTTCCTTCTCGACAACCTCCCAACCCAGCGATTCCTGTCTACCGTTGCCCAACATGTCTGACAACGGCGAAATCGAGGTCGAGAACCCAACCACCAGCTACCCTGTCCTACCAAAGGACGTCACTTCGGAGATCGGTACCGTCAAGCTCTTCAACAAGTGGAGCTACGAGGATGTCGAAATCAGGGATATCTCATTGACGTGAGCATTTTGCGCCTAGAAAGGGATTGAAGACACAAGAGATTGACAAAGTTCTGCAGCGATTACATCCAAATCCGAGCCCCAGTGTACATGCCACACTCTGCTGGTAAATATGCGGCCAAGAGATTCAGAAAGGCACAATGCCCAATCATCGAGCGCCTTACCAACGCCTTGATGATGAACGGCCGAAACAACGGCAAGAAGCTCCTGGCTGTCCGAATCGTCGCCCACGCTTTCGAAATCGTACGTCGCATCGAGTCTTGAGATTTTAAGTTGCGGAAAACGTTGGCTAACATATCGTTACAACACAGATTCACATCATGACCGACCAAAACCCCATCCAAGTTGCCGTCGATGCCATCGTCAACTGCGGTCCTCGTGAAGATTCCACCCGTATCGGTTCAGCCGGTACCGTCAGACGTCAAGCTGTCGATGTTTCACCACTCCGCCGTGTCAACCAGGCCATCGCCCTCCTCACCATTGGCGCCAGAGAAGCCGCTTTCAGGAACGTCAAGTCGATTGCTGAGTGTCTGGCTGAAGAATTGATCAACGCTGCCAAGGGTTCCTCGAACTCATATGCCATCAAGAAGAAGGATGAGTTGGAGCGTGTCGCCAAGTCCAACCGGTAAATGGGAAAATGGTTGTATTTGTGTCGTGTGGGGGAAAAGCTATCGCTTCTACTTATTGCGAAAGGAAGGATGGTGGAGGTTTATGTGGCATATCACGAATACTCTTTTTATTCGCAACTTGTACCGCATCTACAAGTGTTGATGCGCTGCATGAAAGGCTTTATGCTAGCAAATTCGGAACGAGCGTCAGGGTAGACAAATAGGAAAAATTTGTCACCATTGATACAAAATCTCCCTCTGCCTACGTTGTACTTGTGCTGTAGAAGGATAGAGTGCTTGCGGTCTGTCAGTGCGTCATATTCAGCGGCCGATGTAAGATCATCTGCCAGCCCTTTGAAGGGCCATGGCCACTCCCTCAAGGTCGTACATTCACGTCAGCAAATCTTCGACATTTTCAAACCGTCCAAGTCTTTCCCTTTCCCCCCCTTCTCCGCCTCGCTTCAGATGCATTGAGGCAAGTTGTAGCTCTCCCAGTACAGCGTAGGTATATACATCTATAGGTAGGTACATGGGTTCATCGACGTCTTACGGAGTCATGTCATCTAGAGGGCTCTTCGGACAGATTGCATAGGAAAGGTCATATACCCCAAAATTGGACGAAAAGGAACAGATGAGATCTGGACAGTTGGAAATTCGGGGATTGAAGCGTGACCACGATCGCTGGTAGTTCGAGGAAGGGATTGCGCTCTGTGGACGTGAAATTAGGACTGTAATATGTCCTCTGCAGCAGTCGACCTACCTAATACATTCATCAACGGAGGAGGTGAAAATGGCAAGACGTGATAGACACATGAGGAGACGATGGTATATTCTGCGCTGGCGATTGGACAAGCGCTAATCCGTACCAGCGGTGTCTTAGGTCCTACCCAAAATCATAGAAACCGAAGGGTTACGTTGTCGGAAGCGGTTGACCCAATTGATGCCTAGTGAAGGTAGAGGTTGAGGAGCGCCGTATATCGTCTGAATAATCTGTGCCGTATCTCGTACCAGAGCATGCGTAGGCGCATGCCCCAGCCCATCCAGGTCTAATATCCATTTGACAAGCGTTTGCTCTTGTATGCGCGTCAGTAGTTGTTGGCCTTGGTGGCCTATACTGGCGTTGGAATGGCCCTTCATTCGGTACCGCAAAGTGGCTTCGCTCACGTTATACACCCTTGCGCATCCACGTATTGAGGAGATTTCATTGTTTTGGAGAGCCAGCAGGGCCGTCTGGATGCGCTCTTCTCGCTCCTGTGATTTGAACCTCATTTTATAAGTGTCGGTCGAGATATAGGTGTTGGTGCATGGCTGTGTGAGGGTTTGTTGTGAAAGGTGGAAAGATGAGCCAAATCGGCCTAGTGAGGTTGAGCGATAAACTGGGTGGGGCGATTAATACCCCAGACTAAAAAAAGTTGCCCGCTGATAAAATGTTGCGGAATTGCATCTGTCTTGCTTGTCCTTGAACTCTCTTCGACGACAACGATTCTGAGGGTCGACGGAATGGTCAAACGAAAGGTCGGAGCCTTGGAAAAGGTCGAGGCAGATCTGCCAAACCTCCAACACAAAATCCGCAGAGACCCTCTTTCTTACACTGAGGACTTTCGCTCCCAGTATCACCAGTATCTCAACCACCGTGAAATTTTCCTTGCCTCCCCGACTTCTACGACGGACAGCGGCATAGTCTCCTTTCGGGACTTGATCGATTTCATATCCCATGTTGCAGACTGCTACCGAGAAATCACCAAAGATTTTCCAAATCAACTCATCGAAATCCTCACACAGTACCACACAACACTCGAGTCCGAGCTGCGGGAGAAGATCGTTGGAAGTCTTGTATTGCTGAAGAAAAAGGATATAATCGATTCTATAACCCTCTTGCAGACCTTTTTTCCTGTCCTCACGACAACGCCGAGTAAGAGTCTACGGGCACTGTTGTTCCAGAAAATATTGAGCGACCTGCGGACAGCCAATGCCAAAACCACCAATCACAAGTTGAACCGGACGATACAGACCGTTCTATTCAATATTCTTACATCAGACCGAGCCTCATCAAAGGGGTTATGGGCGATCAAGATAACGCGCGAATTATGGAAACGCCAGATCTGGACAGACGCGAAAGCGGTGGAGATAATGAAAGAGGCTGCCTTATCAGAAAACGAGAAAGTGGTAGTGGGCGGTGTGCGATTCTTTCTTGGGGGTGATAAGGAACGCGAGGAGCAACTGGAAGAGGACAGTGATGACGATGGTATCGACATCGCAAAACTCAAGCATCAGGCTGGCATCAACAAGAAGACTAAGAAAGTCTCGAAGCAGCTCGAGAAAGCTGCGGCTACTGTCAAGCGAAAAGAGAAGAAGAAAAGCCAAGCTCATCCATTGAACTTTTCGGCCCTACATCTCCTATATGATCCTCAAGGGTTCGCCGACTCGTTGTTCTCAAAACATTTGCAGAACACCAAGTCGAGACTCAATCTGGAACACAAGCTCTTAGTGCTCCAGCTCATCTCGAGGTTGGTTGGTTTACACCAATTGACCCTGGTTAGCTTCTATTCTTACTTCCTCAAATACCTCACACCAAAACAACCTTCGGTCACCTCATTTTTGGCATCATTAGCACAGGCCACTCATAACCTAGTCCCACCAGATGTGCTGGAACCTCTGATAACGAAAATCGCCAATGAGTTTGTCTCAGAGGCGTCTGCGGCAGAAGTGGCATCAGCAGGGTTGAATGCAATTCGAGAAATATGCGTACGACAACCACTCGCCATGAACAAAACATTATTGGAAGATCTGGTCAGGTATCGGAAAAGTAAGGATAAGGGAGTTATGATGGCAGCTAAAGGATTGTTGAGTCTTTACCGCGAAGTCGATCCAGAAATGTTACGACGTCGGGATCGTGGAAAGGAGGCGTCAATGGGAATGCGGGCAGGAGAATTGCGACAACGCAGGTTTGGAGAAGAAGCGGCTGGTCAAATCGAAGGAATTGAACTTCTCGAGATATGGAAGGAGCAAGAAAAACAGAAAAGAAGGTTGGAGAAAGGTTTACCAGCAGATGCCGAAGATGACGAAGAAGAGGAGGAAGACGAAGGTGCTTGGGCGAAGTGGAATGTGGAGGATGATGAAGACAGTGACGACTCTGGGGGTTGGATCAATGTCTCCGACGATGATGAACCGATCCAGATCTCTGATTCCGAAGACGACGAACCTCCTGTTAAGAAAACCAAACTGAACGGAGAAGCCACGAACGGAGATCTAAAGGATGGCAAGGAGAAAGAGGAACGCGATTCGGCGACAGATGATGCTGTCAATCAGGACGCTCTCAAGACGATATCAAATCTTGCGACCACCCGAATTTTGACCCCTGCAGACCTTGCCAAACTACAGGAATTGCGCAATCAGGCATCAGTCAATGCTCTACTCCCTGGCAGCAAGCGTACACAGAGGAAATCTCAGGCCACGACTCAGACTACGCGTCATATTGATGATCCCCTTACTGCTGCTGAGATCGAAGGACTTGCCGCATTATCCGCGGGGAAGAAGACGAGACTGGAGAGGATGGCTCTCCTGGCAGAATCAAAGACAGATCGCTCAGAACATAAGAGCAAAGCTTCCAAAAAGCAAGAAAGGAAGTTGACGGAGGGAAAATCTACGACAAACAAGGAAAAGGCTAGGAAGAAGAATTTTTTGATGACTTTGGGCAAGGCGAAGAGGAAGGGAAAGAGAAGTCTAATGGAACATAAGAAGATTCTGAAGGCGCATCAGGATAGGCAAAAGAGAGGCGGCAAGCGAGGAAACCAAGGACAATAGTTCGTAGGGTGATCCTAGAATACTTTCTTATACATGCATCGTGTTTCCCACGTCTGAATAGCGCTCTGCAACGTAGATGCTTATCCACGCATTTCCCAGATATTGATCTTGAACCCCTGGCCTCATTTCCATTTTAGGTCAAGACAAGCCGTTTTATCTTACAGTAAAGTTCTCCCCACCGCGTGAAACATTTCTCTTCTCCACGCGACTTTTCTGACGCATTACACGAGGATAATACGAGTAGTGACGAGCTCATCGCATACATTCTAATGTCTCATTATGGCATGGCAAATGACTGCGCATAACGTTGCGATCACTTCGATCCCATGAAGAGGGCAACATCGCTAAAATCGTAGACACTTAACATGCGTCTTCAACTCTCCATACAACGCCATAATCTGCCGCCGACACATATCCTCTGGACTGTGTCAGGTCCCCGATGCGCCCCAAATGCGGCCAGTCTGCAGGCGCACCCTCATATCGAATCAGCTCATAGCTCGGTTACCATCGCGCAACTGCTGGAAGACATCAACCAGGTAGTACCTTTGGAAAGTGCGCACTGGGGCCTCGAAGACTATGCGGTGGAGGTCAATGGTTATGAGTGCTTGCACTACATGACTGTTGGAGAAGTCTTGAAGGAAGAAGATCATGTCGTGTACGTATAGGCTTACCTTTTGATTTTATATCTTCAGTGCTATATGCGCATCGTGGGGCAAGTAGCTGACTTCTATCTACATATAGTATTCGCGCATTACAGACGCACGACCTGCGGCTCCGGAGACTAAGCGGGCGGCACCAGATCTCTCTCGATGGGCGCCATCTCATCGACGGTGTCTCTTTCGGTAAGCCTTGGCTTAAGAGGACTAGGAGGCCGCCTATCCGCATTCCACCAAGGAAGAAAGTCAAGCTTGATCACGAGGAAGACCTAGACAGCATCGAAGCCGCTACTATACCCAGTCTTGAAGAATCGGATCAGCATGAGTCCGTCAGGTCAATAGAATGGCCACAAATGGCTCGCCGCGATGACGAGAGCAGTGAGGAGGATTCGGATTACGATGACGAGTCTGTGGAAATGGTTGACGAGGATGACACCGCCGCTGAAGAAGATGAAATCGAGGAGGAACTCCGCGCTCTACGAGAAGATTTGGGTGGAGAAACGGTTCAAAGCCATGCGCAACTGAATCACAGTCATTACAAGCCTTCTGACCAGGCTCCCTCTCAAGATCGTCGCGTACACTTCCATGGTAGTCACGTTGAAGTTATTCAGCCTGCTGCAGAGGCTGTTGCCGATTCTAGCATAGCGCCGCATTCAATTGGCATGCCAAGGACAGCAGCGGATACTGTAGAAGATGCAGTCCAAGGGCATTCTCGTGCAGCACTTATAGAGAATATTCCCTACATGGAAACTAAGACAGAAGTTACGCAGAATCCTCTCACCTCTGGGGCGATTGTCAACTTGCTTGGAGAGCCGCGAGCTGGAGAAGGAACGGACCTGGATACATCCGAGACCAGCAGCGAAACGAGTAGTGACATCAGCGATACGTCGAGAGATAGTGAGGTCTCTAGCGAGGATGATTCCAGCAGCAACGATGACGAAAGTTTTGCTGAGTCGTCATCGTCGTCGTCAGATAGCACGACGTCCTCAACGAACTCAGATTCAGAGTCGGATTCTGGCTCGGAAGCGGAATCTGAAATTACCTCAGAGGAAACCCAGGATACGACAGTAGAATTACCAGAGAAACGAGCTCAACAGAAGACATTGTATATACCACCTGGTCAGGGGCTCCAGCGCACTAAAAAGAATAATATACGGATAAAGCGACGCAAACGATTGGCCAGACTGAAAGAGCAAGGCATTCTCTCACCAAACGCAAATTTCGCTGACATGGATGCATACGAGAAGTCCGAAGGGGTTACCGATAGACCTGAGGAGTCGAAAGCAGTGTCAGCAACAGTCGCCGATAAAGAGATGCCAGACACAGGTACAGAAGACATGGAGACCAGAAGGCGTGAACTTCTTAGCCGCCTCTCTGCCGGAATGGATGTGACCAATGAGGAAGAAGTTAGTAACGCAGCTGAAGTAGAGCAAGAGAATGACTCGCCTCCTGATACGGGTGGTGTCACTGCTGCGAAGAAGTCCCCGAACGTTGAGATTGACGAACCTGAGAACGAAGTTAGCGCAACTGCAGACGATGCATCAGCCAGGCGCAAAAAGCTTGATGTCGCCAGTTCTCGAAGATTGTTATTCGGATCTCTTGGGTTGCGGGCGCCGCGAAACCCAGAAGAAGAGGCTAAGATGCGTGCTAGGTTCCTTGGAGAACAGCCGAGACCAAATCATGAATGGCGGACCAAGCTTCGCCTCTTCGCCGTTGAATGTGAACTTGAAGGAGTGAAACTCAAACCTCCTCCATTTCCATTTGAGCAGAGATGGGATTCGGAAGCTGAAACTCAGATTCAGACAATCAAGCAGAGTAGGGAGAAGAAAAGAAGACGCCAGTCATACGGCAATTTCGGCGATGCTGTCGACCAGTACCCCGAAGAGGAACTCGATTTCGAGGCTTTGCAAGACGAATCGACTCCACAAGACCATCAAATACCGGAATCCGAAGATCTTCCCCAATTACCAGTAGATTTGTCTACATTGGAATCCTTGAAACCAGAACTCGTTCAGACAGGAGCAGTCATAGCTTTCCAACAACTTGAAGTATCCGAGGCAACTGGCTGGGCCCCGAGCGTCTCGCCGTACCGCACAGCAGAGGTCTGCTCCAAGGCGGTGGATGGCGTGATACAACTAAAGCTTGCTCAGCGAGACATCCCTGGGAAGGTTATTCGATATGACGACGAGACCGGAAAACGTATCTACAGTAAGTTCGACGTGCCTGATGTGGAAGACGTCGAGGAAGAGGACACGGGTGACCGCGAACTCACCTTCGATGAGCTTCTCAATGGGAGACTTCTCGTACCAGGCCGCGACGACTCCAAACAGGACTCGAACGGATCGGTCCAGCGAATACCGGAATCGTTTCCTGAAGCCCAGGAAACTGTCAATATTCACGATACCCCCGAGGTATCCCTGACTGCGATGGATGTACCTGAAGACCACGCATCCTCTGACGAATATCCACAAGGTGCTATAGACGGTACACCACCCCAGAACGGGGGCTCTGGTCCGTCTGTTTCCCAGAAGAGCGGCGACGATACATCGGCTAATCAATTGAAAGAGAGTATCCATCAAGAAGGTCTGCAGTCCTCTGAATATCCCGCCTCGCCTCGCTTCAACGGCTTTAGTTCGCCTCCAAGGATCGAGAGCGATATTCCCAATGGCCGTTTGTCATTTCTAGATAACAGCGAAGAATCAGCTGGACAGGAAAATAACTCTGGGCGCACACATGCCCAAGAGGATATACATCATCTATCAGCCCGTTCTCCCTCGTCTCCAATGCTCGAACCAACGCCGTTCAACTTTCAACCGCTGTCAAGTCGAGAGGACGCGGTCGATTCCCCTCCTGCTGAACAATCCAGCGGTTCGTCGCCAGCGCAATCTCAGCACTCCGCTGTCCCTCAGACACAGT
Source organism: Pseudophaeomoniella oleicola (assembly GCA_003868215.1). Lineage (NCBI taxonomy): Eukaryota > Fungi > Ascomycota > Eurotiomycetes > Phaeomoniellales > Phaeomoniellaceae > Pseudophaeomoniella > Pseudophaeomoniella oleicola. Next base: position 227,929 of record QWDQ01000033.1, read on the forward strand.
CCCCGGCCGAGGGTTCTCTTCCCACATCCACCACTCCCGCACCACCATCGCTTCCTCGCCGCTCCTCCGAAATAGACCACCTCGACAAACCCTTATTTACTGGCTTAGACGGCACTAGCTCTGACGAAGACGATTTCCCAAGCCTAGAGCAAATAGCCAGTCAAGTTCGTGCTTCGCAGGTTGAATCGGAAATGTCTGGTTCTTCTCCCGCGACAGAACGGAAAGCAAACGGCGATACATCGAAAAGGGCTAGTACAACTAAATCGAGTCCAAAAGTCACGAAGAGGTATACCCGTAGCCAGGGCCAGAGCATCGGAAGTCAATCACAGACCAAAAAGCGCAAAGCGAAAACAGGACTTCGCTCTCAATCCCAAATCCTCATCGACCTTACTCAATCCAGCGACCAAGGCCTTGACTTTGACGACGACCACGACACCGACGACGACGGATCTAAAGACGAAACGACCAACCACGCCGAAGCCGATGATGGCCTCGTCGAATTTCGATCTCCGCCTGGATCCATTGCAGAGTCTGAATCTGCTTCTGCTTCGTTCATGTCCTCGTCTGCGTCCTCTAAGCTCCGCCACCCCGAACAAGACGAAGGAGGAGACGGGGATGAAGATGGAGATGAAGATGGAGATGAAGATGAAGAAGAAGAAGCATATCTGTCACGATATATTCATCCACCGCCGAAACGGAAGAATAAGACTAGTAAGAGTAAAAGTGGTGGTGGTAATGGGATTACGAAATCGAAGGTGAATAAACGGAAGCGTTGATGGTGATGAGTTTGAGTTGAGTAGAGTTGGGATTGAGAGAGAACTCTCTAGGAGCTATTATGTTTCACATTTGTCTTGTCGGACTGTCTGTCTGTCTGTCTGGACACCTTGGGCTAGTTACGATAAGTGCAAGCTCTCTCTCTCTCTCTCATCATCGTCGTCGCTGTGTGCAAGGGTACATGCATATTAGCGAGCTAATCACTGGGTGTAATGATGATGATCTGTGGTATCGTCAAACTGTATGAAGTCATGTCATTTCTTCGTTCTTCTTCGTCGTTCGTAGTAACTACGAATCCTAAGTAGTACACCAGGGAAAAAAAAGAGCAAATCTCGTCATGTTTCCTTTTCATGCCGTTGCATGAAGCATCTTCAATGCACTGGCCACGAATGTGCAGATCCATGTGTCTTCACATCACGTATCATCCTCGTAACTCAATCTCTTTTTATATCTGAATGTTCTTCGGCAGGTCCAACTGCAATATATCAACGCCACCTTGGATCTCGCTCTTCGTTGGCATCTTGCCTCTCCTCATCAACTCCGCCGCCTTTGTCATCGCCGGATCCTTCATCATGCTAGCCACGGCGACGACAGTTTCACCCTTGGTATAGTAAGCTACGAATTTGGCCTCATCCGGTTCGCCCGTCAAGATGACGTCGTCGTAACCGTGAGGTGTGGCGCCGCAGTAGCGAAGTTGAGAGCCGAGGGCAGACCAGAAGACAGGTATGAAAGGTTTGGGAGTATTGCCAGTTAGGACAGCTGCAACACGCTTACCGGCGTTTTGAGCCACGTTCTAAAGAATTATTATCAGTTGGTGAATGAAATATAGCGTGGACGTTGACTTACCCAGTGCTCGATGCGGATAGGGGTACCGTCGCCGCCAGGACCGTGGTAGGGATAAGTGGCAATGTCTCCGATAGCGAATACATCTTTGAGGCCTACAACAGCGTAGTTCTCATCCGTTCTCAACGAGCCATCCTTTTCGAAATCGACTCCTGTTCCTTTCAAAAATTCCGTTGCTGGTGCGACACCCACGCCCAGAATAACCACATCCGCATCAAGAACGGTGCCATCCTTGAGCTTGACACCACCAACTTTTGAACTGTCACCAGAAGACGGAGTCGCCGAGTCGACGGAAGCGTCAAGCTGGAACTTCACGCCGTTCTTCTCCAAGAGCTTTTGAAAGATACTTCCTACCTCTTCGCCCATGACTCTTTCCATGGGAGCTTTCTCCATCCCAACGACAGTAACCTGGTGTTTCTTGCCAGCGAGGGCATTGGCAACTTCCATACCTATGAAGCTAGATCCAACTACGACTATCTTCTTGTTGGATCCTTCTGGAGCTGCAGAGACGATATCATTGACGTTGCCGACATTGCGAAGGACAAAGATGTTGCCGAGTTCCTTGAAGCCTGGCAATGGTAGCTTCTTGGGTGTGCCACCAGTGGCCAAAATCAGGGAAGTATATTCATATTGCTTGCCAGACTTCCCGCTAACGGTTTTCTTGGAGAAGTCAACTGATGTAACAGTCTCCGGGATGATGTCGATAGCTGCATTTGAGTACCAGTCCGGTGAGCGGAGAGTAAGCTTGGACGCATCATTGATAAGTGCTTTGGACAGCTTCGTTCGGTCAATTGGGCCAGAGTCTTCGCCAGTCAAGATAGTGATGGCACCTTTGAATCCAAGGGCCCTTAATCTCTCGAAAGCCCCGAAGGTGCCAGAACCTCTATGAGCAGATCCGTCAGTGTATACTTCGCGAAAAGACCAAACGTCACGTACCCTCCAATGATGACGACCTTCTTTTCCTTCTCCGCGCTGATCTTGATCGCTTGTGATCTCCTCCCATTCTTGACATGTGTTTCTTCTCCCTTGACGTACACTCCACCATCCTTCTCCTCGACCGAAAAGACACCCAGAGGGTCTGGAGCTGGTGCATCTTCGACATCACCAGTGCGAGTGTTAAAGCAAGCTGATTGCAGTACATGGTCAGCTCCTGTCAACAACAAAATATGAAAAGGAAGCAGACATACCACCATGCCATGGACATGTCAATCTACCATCTGGGGTCAATACTCCGTTCTTGAGGGGTGCGCCGTAGTGCGAGCAGTTGGTGTTGATGCCAGAAACCTTTCCGTTCATCTTGATCAAGAGCACCTTGCCGCCTTCAATGCCTTCAACTTCAGCCTCAACCTTGTCGCCATCTTGCAGGTCAAGAGAAGTGAGGCTCTTCAGTTTGAACTCCTTTGCCATTTTGGAGGAGGAAGTCGAGAATGCTTGTTGGGCTTTGTTGACCAGCGTTTGAGCTGCTTCCATCGAAGACGATGGTGAAAGAGGTTTTGAAACTACAGGTCTGAGAAGTGAAGCTGTGATGGGTCTGAAGGAACGGAATGAGAGCATGAACACACGCTGTATTGAGAGCTAGAGGAGGGCAGATGAGGGGCAGAGAATCAAATCAATTCGGTCAATTCGAGGAGAGCTTTCTATAGGTGGACAAAGGACGATTGGGACGATGGAGTCAGTACAAGTTTGACCGAAGATAGGTAGATGTTCAGGTAGTCGCGTTTTGCACAAGATATCCTAATGTAGAGTACAGCAATCACTGATCGAACTGTCATGACATTGCATACTTCATAGGTACGTGAATAGCTCATTCAAATCCTCATTCATTACATTTACCACGGTACTACGTAGTATATCGCGCACGTCATCGTTAACAATTCAAGCCCCAGAGACACACATGTGGAGACTACAAGACACTCCATCAGCCAATCACGACAACGTTGTTTCTAAGTTGCAAGTAGGCGATAATCGTATTTCCGGCGATACTCACCATGCCTCAGGCAGGTCATTTATTCTGCTACGTAGTACTACGTAGTAATACGTACACCTGGTTGAATATCAATAACCACGATAGGCGTCATGGCCCCATTGTAATTGTTGCAACAGGTGAGCTGAGACTTCGATGCTGGAAATCAAGCAGATTTGATCTTCTGTATTATCAAGTTCAATCTACTACTCCCTTATCCCAAAGTCACTGGCCAAAGGACCTTCAGCCTCTTTCGGAATTTCCCGAGGAACGTCGATCGAGATGACCTTCAAGGGTTCATCAAAAGGGATCCGAGAAAGGACACGCAGAAGGCAATATCTAGGTGTGTGGATGAGTCAATGAGCCGCATCCAAAGCACAGTATCTGTATGCAGGACCACGTATCGGTGACTCTGCATTTACGTTCTATTCTACACTCGCCATGTCGTTATATAACTCCTGAGCGCTTCGACGTCACTCTGAGCCTGAAGCTGATGATGTAGCAATCGAATACCTACGAGGAACGGATAAGCTGGTTGTCAATAATAAGAAGCCAGCAACAGCTAGATCACATTCTGTTAATCCTTCCAAGTCTGGCTATCTTTGTCATACCCGATTAGACCAAGGTCTATGCCCATAGATCTAAGCATCATTTCCATCGTGAAGGTCTGGCAAGAATCAGCTATGGCACCCTATCAAGCATTCGTACTTACGTTGTCGTCTTCGACCGTTTCCTCTTCTTCCGGCTCATTAAGACCGTACTTCTCTGCCTCTTCCTGCATCTCTTCTCTTCTCATCTGAACCTCTTCCCTTTGTTCGTTGGTCAAATCGTCTAGACCTGGGTCTTCTTCCTCCCAACCTTGAGGTCTCTTACTACTACGTTCACGCCAAGCTCTGACTCCCCCCATACCATCAATTTTCTCTCTTGCTGTCTCGAAGACTTCTTCGGCTGCAGCACGGCTGACTCGTTTCCATTTCGTAATCAGTTGTTCCAGTTCTTGGTTCGATTTCACAATTTTCAGTGCTGATTGAGCAGTGTGTAGCTCATCTTTCAACATTTTGAGTTGCAACAAAAGCATACGATGCTGCTCCTGGTGTACTTCAACATCTGGATCTCTGCTTTCAGCGGTAGAAAAATTTTGGGCTGTGCCAGATGCCACAGAAGATTTCGAGGATCTACTCACGATGGGTGATGGAGCTGGATCTTTGAGAGGGCTGGTAGTGGACGTTGGCCTGTTCGAGAGTGTGACGACTTGGCGAAGGATAGATCCTGTAGGGGTGTTCGGTTCCTCGGCGTGCTCAGTATCGGCCTGGTCTGTTGTCTGGCGTTTGATGACAGGTGACTTGAACGGCTTCAGCAGGGCTGATGAAGTATCGTTTAGCTTACGCCTTTTCATTGTCTTGTGAATGTCAGGAGTCGGGCGACAAAAGACTAGAATTGTATGAACGTAGTAAGATGCGTGGCTAGAGCAGTCATTACATTGCTTGACGTTTCGAGTAGTCAGAATTGTCTTGCAAAAGATAGAATATATTGTACACGGTCTGTCGGAGGCAACTAAAATCAAAATGCTTGGTGGTCATTTACCACCACGTTCACGACTGTCTCTGTGTCCGCATGGAGAAGAGGAACGTAGCTAATTTATCCCTGGTAGGTGTGTACCTAGCTCGAGGTACAGTTGAACTTATAGTAAATTACTTATGTAGATAGTTGACATCGGAAGACGGTAGAGGAAGAACATGGTGAATATACACTGACGCGATAAGGTTGATAGGCTAGGACACCGATGCCTGCGCCACTAGATTTTAAGCTGAAGCTCTTAACCATACCGTGCCTACCCACTTGGATCAAGTGAATCTTATGTAAGTTGAGTTGATCCATCTCAGATCATGTTACCTAATTATTACCTGGTAGGTACCTAATTAACTCCATCACCAGAATTTGAATGCTTTAGGGAAGTCCAAAACAAAACACCATGACGCCCAGTGAATATTCACTCACGCGGCGATAACAGTTACTACTACATACCGTACTATCTAGGATGATGTAGCTGGTTACCTGGGTATTGGATACTAATTTGCAAGGCACTAAAAAACTACCTGACTTTTCAATGCAGCTTTGTCGGAATGCTACAAGACTCAGCTGTCAAGCAAAGAAAATCATTCCTAGCCTATCCCACCTCTCCTACAAGCGAAGCATCCCATCACATATAACCCCAAACCAATCATGATTTCAAAGCTTCACCGAGTCCCAGCTACTACCCGTCGAGTTCATCACAGACCTGGTCTTTCTGGTTTGTGACCGTAGACGACATAACTAACAGAAAACGTGAGCATGACTCGGCCATGACGGGACGAAGAGGGAACTCACAACGGATAGTAAGCATGATACCTGGAATTGCAAATTTCCTTTCTCACCGCTGAAAGATAAACAGTCGTCTCTTCCGGAGTCCATCCCAGCCCATTCTGAAAGATTCTCAAACTCATGCCTTCCAAACCCGTTACGAAGTTCTCACGCTCGAAAGCGCCAACAATCTTCAATCGCTCCTCTTTCGCCCATGGATTGCTCGGCATTTTGAATTTTCTCTCCACACACTGGTCAAATCCGACGGCTTCGAACCATTCTTTAAACTTGCCAGGGTCGTCGAGCGGTGTCTTCACGTGTTCTGCTGCTTCGCGAATGTACCGATCGTACTTTTTGAAAGCGCCGTCTTCCGGTAGACTTCCATCGTCACAACCCAGTACGCCGTAGATTGACTGGAACTCGATCCATCCGCCGGGCTTCAACCGGCTGTAACACTGATTTATCAGTTTCGGAAAGTCGCGGACGGAAAATATGAGATCCCTTGCGAAGATATAGTCGAAACATTCCTCCTGCCACGTCCACTCCGCTTCGATGTCATCAATCTCAAACCTACAATTCGGCGGCAGCCTGAAATGATGCATCAGCCTGTTGCCAGGAAACAAGTCCCATTGAGACGTACCATCGGGGCTGCATTGGAGCAATATCGACGCCCACGACTTCTGCAGAGGGATACTGGTCCGCAAAATCGATGCTCCATAGACCGGTTCCGGTCCCCAGATCGAGAACCTTTTGCGGAGTTTCACCAATAGGTGCAAGAAATCGCTGTTTATCTAGGAGGATGAAGTATTTGGCGTGGGCCATGTCAATCCGCTCCATTTCTGCTTCATCCATTGGCATCTGATATTCTGACTCCCGTTCAGCATCGCATCTAAGAGGCGAGAACAGCGTGGTCACCTTGTTTTCCGTGGGATGCGTAAGTTCTCCCGTTCTCCGTCACTCCTCTTAAAAGACTGGATGTCAACGATGCGAGCTCGCTCCGAGTTGAAGCAGCATCATATCCCTGTAAATCCTTTCAAATCATGCTCGGAGATCGAGCACCAAGTCTCTAGCGTACCTCATCTTCGAAATCGGTTGTATCATCTGTTCCAGGAGCAATGAACTCTTCTTGCGTGTCACCTAGTCCTTGAGGCTCGGCTGACGGTGATGCTGCGTTGACAGGCTCTGCCATATCTGGCGCCGTACACGTTTGAAGTGACTGGTCTTTCTTGATTGTGTTTTCCGATGATCAATAGAATTGGGGCTTACTTATAGAGACAATTCTTGGGAACTCATTCGGAAACAAAACGATGAATTGCCTCTTTCGTCCCAAAGCGACAGCAAAGCGATCCGTGGAGTGACTTGCGGGGGTATGTATACGCAGATTGGGAAAGACTTGAGGTACCAAGTATTAAGTACGTATGTACATACAGTACCTTTGCTACCGACCTACATCACTCAAGCCAGGAACAACATCGCGGTTAATGCTTGAAGGTGAGCGTCGAGAGACAGGAGACTCAGACGTTTGAGTGGAATTTACCATCCCCAACGAAAGGACACTAGGAATTCGGGATTAAGATCGTAGTAGAGAAAAGGAGCAATGCAGTGGGTTCTCCCGTGTCCCAACCAAATATGCGATGGATGGACCTGCCTCGCTGGTTCCTCTTGTTGGAAGTTATTACGGTAGCGAAATAGGTTCCCTGCAGTTGGCATTCCAGTTGGAGCAAAGCACGCCTCCAGGCGAATGAAATGGCGGGGTCGGGTAAAAGCGGACACGTTCTAGGGCCGCCTCTTGCTCTGATTTAGTGGTTCGTTCGGTCGAGACCACAGCGCGTGACAGCACCACTAGATACTGTACTACAATGGTACTGGAGTTAACAGACCACAGAAACAGATCCTACGTGTAGCCCGTTATCTTCATAGACACTTATAACGTCGAAAAGGCCGTGTAGGCTTTGACAGCTGTGCAAAAGTTGACAATGTAGCGCCCAAAAGTTGTCAGCGGTAGTTTCCAGTCTACGGGAGCTATCATAGTGGCTGCCGGCACCAGATGACCGTCGTCGACCCAGTAAATGGCGGGGTATCTCAATGGCGTATCCATTTCAATGATATGCCATTCATGTTATCTATGACCAACTGAGTCTTCTGATATTATCTACCTGGATATAATTTCTGCGGGTGACTTGACGACGCGAAAACGCCACTTGAATTGATTTCAACAACCTACCTACTATAGGTACATGCATAAGGCGAAAACAATGGCCAGCTCTGGAAACGCACAGTTAGTGGAGGCTGCTAAGCAGTTTCTTGCAGCAGCCGAGAGCTTCCAAGGAGATATGTTCGAGCAAATGGCGTTGCTTAAGCAGGCAGATAAGCTTCGGTATCTACTTGAGGGACCTATGGACACTGTACTTCGACAGTGGGACACCGTAAGGCCAGCCTGATTTTCTAGACTGCAACTGGTGTAACTGGGCGTAGATTCACTTGACCGCGGCTGTGAACGTTTTGGTTTCATCAGGCGCTCTCCAGAAAATCCCGACCGAAGGCACTATCACTGCTAAAGAGGTAGCGGATGCTGTCGGTCTGGACGAATCAGTCATCAGTGTGTCTCATTGACGCCATTCCTACAGCAGGCATTGTTTACTGATCTGGATCAGCTCGATCAATGAGGCTACTCTGCGTTCAAGGTATCGGAGAAGAGCCGGAGCCAGACACCTATGCTCATAATGCCAAATCACTGGCGTACCAGACAGGTACCAGCAAATACTTCTTCGAATGCCTGTAAGTAACTAGGATTCTGTGGTCAGCGTATTTGTCCTAGCTGAGGTCTAGAGACTCTGACCATACCGCAGTTTGGACCAAGATTACGCTTTTAAGAAACTACCCGAGTACTTCAAAACCCACACAAAGAGCGACTTCTTTGACCTAAAGAAATCGCCTTACGCTTGGGCTTACGATCGGGAGGGCATGACTTACTACCAAGTAATTTCGGATGATCCACAGCGGTTCGAGATGTTCAACAACACTCTCGTGCAAATGGAACAGACGCTTCCGGTCCTGGGAATGTTCCCGTTTGGGTCATTAAAAGAGCAAGTTGAAGGAGAGCCTGCCCGTCCGTTCATCGTTGACGTTGGTGGTGGTCGGGGTCAAGTCCTGAAATCCATCCAGAAGGAAGCTCCTGACGGATTTGGAGCCAAAATGATACTTCAAGACCGACCGGATGTCTTGAACTCGATTGCGTCAGAAGAGATACCAGGAATCGAGAAGATGGACCACGATTTCTTCACTCCGCAGCCCATTAAGAGTATACCACCTTGAAGCTCTGTCAAAGAACGCGAAGCTGATCTGCTGGGTTTCTAGATGCACACATTTACTTACTGCGCCGCATCCTACACGATTTCTACGAACCAGTATGTGTGGAGATCATCAAGAACATTGCAAGCGCCATGGGTCCAACTTCTCGTCTGTTGATTGGAGATTTTGTCATTCCGGAAAAGACCAAATTCGGCGACGAATTGATGGTATACTGGATGGACTTTTCGATGATGATGTTGTCAGGCAAAGAGAAGACGGCGAAGCAGTTCAAAACGATCCTCGAAGAGGCAGGACTAGAGTTGGTGAAAATCTGGCCGCTACCTGTGGGGGCACAAGCAATTGTCGAAGCGAGGTTGAAACAATAACAGCAGTGTCGATGAGCAGACTGTTCTCTCTTCTGAAGACCTACAAGATCACATGATTCAAACCCCGTTGCCCTTTATTGCTGACTCGGATTTATTTGGAGAGATCATTAATTAAGGTATTTACGTGTTTACTCCAATAATTGTATTACCACAAGCAAGAAGCTGTACACCGTAGGCGACCGCAGACATGAGGTATCGGACCAGTCAGCAATCGACGACCATTTAAGTTACCGCCTCGACATCCCCCCGCTTAACCTTATTAGGATAGACGCGTAGGTACCTTACTTACTGCCCAGCGAGCCAGGTAAGAGTAAGATGTAAATCATCATGGATCCAGGAAATATTACCGAGACATACCGCCGGGAGCCCGGTAAAGACGACGAAGAAGGGGGACGAGCTGTATGTTTACCGTATCATAACCATTCTGACCCCATATCCTCTTTTTCCCTTCCCTTCGTTCCCCTTCAAGGTTCCTAATGATTATTTCCACTTCCCAGCAAAATCCCCAGTGCCAAACCATCGCCGCGCAAATAAAATAAAGACAGCCAAAGAACGCTCGCTCTACAAGGCACAGTAGCCATGGATGACATGACAATAATGAAACAACTTCATTCCCTTCCATCCTCCCCTTCCTTTCTCCTTCCATCCACATCACCATCCCATCATCCATCCTGATCATCACTTCATACCTTCACCATCAACTAAGCTATACACTATTTTCACCGTCACGAGATTTGATCAATTCACCCTTCACGATTCCCACAAACTCTGACCAAGCCATCTGTCCACCGTTTCCCTTCACGCTACGACAACAACCGAAAGAACACCGGTCGCCATCACGTTCACCACCACGCCTGATTAAATATCACCATCGGTCCGGATCGTCTTTCAACAATACTCAGACTCACCTTGTTGACTTCGCCTCTTTGCTGTAGCTCACCACGATGTCGACCATGACGGAAACTGTCACCATGTCGACACCAAATACTAAGACAGACAAGAAGTTCAAGCTTGCTCAAAAGAAGATTATCATTCTCAGATTACCGTCGCAGCTGCTCGCGCGATTTCCAGCGACAATCATGCCGTCGGGTGAAAAGGATACAACAATCAAATCGGACCCTGATTCCACCACCACTTCGAATGGCGCTGTTAACGGCGAAGGCAATGCTACACCCGCTGATAATATTTCCGAGTCTCCTTCCACCCCTGCGCCAAGCGACCTGGCGAATGGTGACGCTAAGAAAAAGAGTGCTCCCGGTTCTAGAGGCGGTGTGAAGAGAGGGCTCACCGAGAGCACATCAAGGCCAAGAGGTCGTCCAGGTCCAAAAAAGAAAGCTAGACTGTAAGTCGTCAATTTCCAGAGCATGGCTCAATCAAACCCTGCCTTGTAACGTCATCCCCCTCTGCTGTTACTATCATGTCCTCCCAGGCATAGCAGGTTTGAATGGAGTTCTTATTTGCATCATTTCTATTATAATGCAGATGCTGACTGGGTGAAACAGTGATGATGGAGCCGACTCGGGGGTCAGGACCTCGTTTGGTGGTGCAGTTCCCCTATCCAAACTTGGTCCACGAGCGAATCAGGGTGCTATCAATGCTCAACTCCGTGCTCTTGACCGCTCAGGCAAACCTTGCCGCAAGTGGGAGAAGAAAGCTTTCACGCTTAAGAGCTTTACAGGCGTGGTCTGGGAGATTCCATCTTGGAAAGCTCCTGCACGTCAAGATATCGTTAATGGGGACGCGAACGGCGCCTCGAACACTGCTGAGAGTGATGGAAAGCCCAACGAGAGCAGTGCTGGCCTTGTCAGCGAGAAGAGCAATCAAGGCGATCAGAGTGACCAAGTCGAACCAACCGGTCTTGCAACACCTGCAGCCAGTTCACCTCCGCCACCCCCTCCAGCTATTGCCGCCGAGACTTGATCGCACTTTACACACTTGATTATGTATTAATATTCTTTCGTCGACTTCCCAGGGCAACATCGCATTTTAGCATGGCGTTATGGCTTATGGCATGGATCAAAGAGGTGATATAAGGAAAGGTCAAAGGCGGAAAAGGAGTGATCACAATGTAGTAATACACCATGTACTAATAGAACGGTCAGGTTGGTCCTGGCTGTATCTGCAGACCTCACAAGCTGGCCATCTTGGATCACGTGTACACTTAGAGGCTTCTAGCAATCGTTGACGTTCACATCATGAAGAGCTAGAGTGATGTGGCTACCGCCATAGAAACTGAGTTGTTTCTTACCTATTTCCAAGCTCTGCAGTCTTCTATGATCATCTAGACCTCTTATTATCAACCTCCTGTAGGCACAAGATTTTTGATAACGTGCAAAAGGCAAATAAATGGTTAAGTGTGAGACTTATTCCTATAACTCAACTCATACTTAAGACTGTGATTATTAGGAATGGGCTGCGAACAGGTTCGAGTGGTCCCCGCATATCGAAGGGGCATGACATCGTAACTCCAGGTATGGACATCCCCCGTATCTACACCGAGTGATAACCAAAGCCTCTCAAGCTTTCAACGATCAATCCCAGTCCACCAGTCCACAGCCATTCAAGACATATGAAACTATTGTATTCACCATGAACGCCGTTTCCACGACAACTTGAGAGCATCGAGGTCGCTGGCCGTTACGCTTGAGCACCCTCTCTGTGTTGATCGACCGTTACAACACTGCTACCCGAGTTGATACAAGTGCGCATGCAAAGAATACCCTCACAGCGATTGGATTGCAACCCCAGTCTGTGCATGCGCGCATAATCGTTGAAACAAGACCATGACGAACGGTGCCGGAGGTGGAGCACCAAATTCATATTCCACAGGACCCAGCGCAGGCTCTGGAGCCGGGCGACGGTCTTCCTATGCTTCAATTACACCTGGACCAGCCTCACATCTCTATCATTCACCATCAAGACCTTATCTCGGTTCTTCAACCATGCAGAACTCGTATCCGCCACTCTATACATCAGATCCTCGTAGTCGGAGGCAGGGACAAAGCTCTGACGCAGACATGACTGCCATAGGTGGCAGCGGGCCCTTTGGTAATTCTTGGAGGAAGCCAAATGCCCTCCCTTCGTACTCTAGACAGTTCTCGAATGGTTGGGTATCAGGGCAGAATGTGGCGGACAGTTTCTTTGTACCTTCGTACCTTCGGAATTCAAGATATATGAGCAAGTTAGAAAAAGCGCATAAAGAGAAGCTTTCAGCGCCTCGAGACACCACTTCAGCACACAGCTCGAATCCGCCTTCTCTGTCAACAAGCGCAAGTAACGTTCACCGCACTCCCGCGTCATACAGAGGCATGGCATACGATGTTATTGAACACGCACCGCAGCAGGAAGATGATACACTGGTACCTTTGCCTAGTCGTTGGAATGAAGAGGACAAACACATTGGTTTAGATGTCCTACAAGAGGGCTTGGAGCTCAGATATAATGGACCGAACAACAAATTAGAGCATGAGGCGGCTGCAGCAAGGACAGATCATCCGATATCTCCTCAATGTGGTATATACTATTATGAGGTGATGATTCTGTCCAAAAGCAAAGACGGGTAAGCCTTGCCAGGTGTGGATTTTTTTAATTTGCTCTAACCATTGCGTGCAGTATGGCAGCCGTTGGCTTCTCTGGCAACAAAGCATCTCTGGAAAGACTGATAGGGTGGGAAAATACAAGCTATGCTTACCATGGGGATGACGGTAAAGCCTTCGGAGGTGAGAGCACAGGAAAGAACTATGGTCCTACCTTCACAACGAACAACGTCATTGGTTGTGGTATAAATTTCACTACCGGTTGTATCTTTTTCACGAAAGATGGGATATTCTTGGGTAAGTCATGCTTCTGCCACCGCTGCATGTTCACTAACAAAGGGCAGGAAATGCATTTCGGGAGCTGAAGAATCTAAAGCTTTATCCTGCTGTTGGTGTCAAGAAACATCCAGGCGTTCACGTTCGAGCAAATTTCGGGCAAAGCCCTTTCATTTTCGATATTGATCAGATGGTAGCCGTAAGTCATCTTTTACCAGATTCGAGGGCCCGGCACTGAAGTCGTATAGGATGAACAGCGTAAAATCGAGGCCGAGGTCAACCGAACCAAGACTTCGTCGTTACATCCTCCCCTTGATGAAACAAGCCTCATACAAGAGCTCATATCTCAATTTCTCGCCCACGACGGTTACGTGGAGACTGCCAAGGCTTTTGCGAAGGAGCGGAAAGTACAAAGTATTGCTCTTACAAAACTTCAAGAGCAGACACCGGAAGAGCCCGTGGTGGAAGATGACGTTGATGCGATTAATCGACAAAGTAAGGCAATGCCTCATGTTGACAAAGCTCCCGCTGACCTTCCAGGAATACGTGCGGCGATACTCGACGGAGATATTGACAAAGCGTTGAAACTCACGAATGCCTTCTATCCCCATGTACTGGAGGAGAGTCCGCAGATTGTTTTCCGGTTGAAATGCCGGAAATTCGTTGAACTCATTCGAAGGTATTCGGATCTTCAGAATGGCTACGTCGACAAAGGGGGCAGACATAGCCATCGAGCGAACACAGTATCAGACGTTTTCGAACAAGACATGGAATTAGATGATCAGGGAGACGGTGCCAACTGGGACAGAATGGATACCGACGATGTTGAAAGTAAAAGAATGGCTCTCCTTTCGGAAGCTATGGCCTATGGACAAATCTTACAACGTGAATATCGAGACGAAAGAAGGGAGTACAAGAAAGCATTAGAAGACATATTCTCACTCATGGCATATGATGACGCCAAGTCATCTTTACACGGACACCTGCTGGAGTCGTCGGGACGGGTCGGTGTAGCTGAGGAATTGAATTCAGCGATCCTAGGTAAGACCCCGGTTCTCCCCAACAACATCCCTGTCATTCTACCCCCATCCTAACTGTCCTCCGAAGTCTCATTAGGAAAACCGTCAGCCGCGGCGCTGGAACGCGTCTATCAACAGTGTGAAGCCCTCCTCGACGAGATAAGCGAAGACGGTGGTCCAGGAGCCTTTGTCAATGTCCAGAGCGAATCTGCTGGTTCATGATTGATTGATTGATTGATCGACCACACCGGGAGGTGGAAGATGGGAAAGGAGAATATTTTTCAAGTTATACGTACGTACATACATAACCTAGGAAAGGAAAGGAAAGGAAGGGAGAGAGTTTCCTTCTCTTCATTTTTTTTTTCTACTCAAAGTATTATCTATCTACCTAACCTATTTAACATGGGAACAAGGCCGAATCTTTTTGTTTGTTTCCTTTTTCTTTTCTTTTCTCACACACACACACACACACACACACATATAACAAAAGGGCGTATAGCGGCGGTGGTGGCGCGATATTATCGGCCTTTTTTTTTATATCTTCTTCTGGAGATATTGTAGATTTTGCGGCGATGGAATTTATATATGATTAGGCTAGTAATAAAGTACCTAGGTAAGTAGGTAAAGTAGGAGGTAGTTTTTATAATAAGTTAGTCCTTATTATATGCTAGCTATCCTATTCCATCCTATCTATCTCTTGTAAAGGGAGGAAGGGGAGAGGGGAGGGGAGATGGGAGATTTCAGATAGACTTGGATTGTAGATTGTAGGAATGGAAGAGAACGGAAGACGAATGATATTGATAATTAGCTAAAGATACATAAGGTAGGTAGGTACCTAGGTAGGTAGTTGTACAAATCATCATGGAGAGACACGAGCGTGCGAGCGAGCGTGGCGTACGTGCATTGCATGCATGCATACATTCACAGATCCTTGACTTCAGCGTCCGCGGTCCCGCTACCGTGTTTGTGCACGGGTTCTTTCGGGGCGCGTTTGTCGGCGGCGAATTGTTGGACGCGCGGGTCGTCCATTCGAGAGGCTACGGTGTCTGCTTGCCATTTCTATATTTCCGTTGAGCGAATTGGCGAGATTGGGGAGGGAGAGGGGTAGAATTTGAGGGAAGGGGGGTATACCTTGAAGTGAAAGCCGAGGCCTTCGTGGCTGTAGTCTTTTTCGTTGGCTTGGTCTTTGTGGTATTTTACGGTGATGAAGCCTTTGCTTTGGGGGTGCTTGGATACGGCGTCGACGCTATCCGGGTCTAGGCTGAGGGAAACGAGGGCGTTGATGGTAGCGGTCTTGGGGATGCCCTTGAAGGTCCAGCTCTGGGCGTTTTTGAATTGGATCAGGTCGCGATCGTTGACGACGACCTGCCAGCCTTCGTTTTTGGAGGCATTGAACAGCTTGGGCAGCGCGAACCATTGGCCGGCCATTTTGTAGCGGTCGTTGGCGTAGACGAATTGGTCATCATATACGCAATCGGGTGTGTAGCGGCGGACTCGTTCGACGGTCGGGTCGCAGGAGTAGAGGGCAATGATGTCTTCAATCAGTTCCTGGCGGGCTGGAGATAGGGGGAGTGATTTGGAGGGATCTGGTTGCCAGTCGGCCGAGGAGGATGTTTGACGGACTTCGAACTTCTCACCGGGATCCGCGCTGGTGAGGTTAGGGAAGTGGCGTGTTGTAGGTTCACTCGAGGCCATCCTGAATTGTTGAGTTGTTGTTTTACACTTCAGGGCTGACGATATCGGAAAAGATGTACGATATAGATAGGTGCGAAACATGGATAGGAGAAAGGAGATGTTAAGAGAAAGAGTCAGGAAAACAGAGGTCCCGCTTTCAAGGAGAAACAGATGGATTCACTTCATGTGTATACACACTTACTCTTAACTCCCCCCTGGTGCAGGCCATTTCAGTCATGATGCATGGGTCGAGACACGATATACTTCCTGACGTAGTCGAAGTTAGAAGATGTGGCGGAATGATTGGAGTGTTCCGGAGGTGGAAGAATCATGATGAAATCAGTGTTGCTGGACCCCAAATCCTTTCCACAGAGTTGACCATCATCAGAATATCATTGAATGGGATTCAACAGGACAACCCACGGTGAGACAATGAGCAATAAAAAAATATAAACAGAGACAGAAATGGTAGAGATTCAAGGATGGGAAGAAAAACATTTCGTGCTGACAGTTGGTGGAAGAGGTTCAAAGGTCACGTGTTCCTATCGCTTTTGCGTCCAATGAGTAGCAGTAATTACGTCTGTCTCGATAGATGCCTGAACAGTCTTGACAAGTGCATACAGCATGTATGATGAGACAAGTGGTTCAGTCCATCTGTATAATCAGCATAGAATACTAGACTGTCGTAACCTTGTCTCAGTCATATAGAAAGGTCGAACTGGTTGTTGACCGGCCCTCAGCGAACACCACCAATGCACAGTGCTGCAATAGACATCCAGACTCCTCTGATAGTTCCAGATACATTATTTAGAGCCGTACAAACGAGCAATAGGTGGCTCTGCTCCCTCTCGTGCAAATATAGTACAGTTTTGGTTTCAAAAGTCTGAATCTGGAATTGACCGAAGCAGGCGGCCGAGAACACAAACACAGCCACGATTTGTCGATGCTTGGCTATCGCGAGTGTTATGTACAACAACGCTTCTCAATGCGTCTCCCTGGAGAAAGCACAACCAATGATCATTTCGCAAGTGTGTCACATCATAGTGAGTGACCTTAGGAACTGTTGGTGTGCTGTTCTGCTATTCTGCTTCGGGCGCGTTTTTGCAAGGACACAGTTCGTGGACTCTGTGCACGCCCTAGCACGTCTTACTACCCATTTCGCATAAGACCGCGTTGTAGTTCGCTCCTCCTGCAAACTATTACGTTTCTGACACAGAAAGAGGAGCTCGCAAGACCGGTTCATCGTGCTCGTGGTCATTAACTTTTGAGGAATGGGATTATTCAAATCGCTCAAGGGGAAGCATCCGGATAACATCGGCGGCGAAAATTCGGGTCGATACGACCAATATCAGGATTCGAGTGAGAAGCGCAGGATATTCGGGCAATCAGGTACTGAAGGTATGTGCCAGCAACCGATGCAAACTTGCTTTTTCTTCAAGGTGTTTCTGACCCTTAGCTATAACCAAAAGAGGAAGGGTATCAACAACCTCCGAAGCAACTAGCCAAGCGGGCTGAGACAACATATCAACCTCCACCTGGACCTCCACCAGATTACGGCAATTTCGGTTCCCTGACCAACCCTCCTCCCTATCATGATTGGCAGTCTATAGAGGACACGGCGAATCTGCCGCCGCCGCCGACGGTGCGATATGAATCTTCGATTAACAATGCATCAGAAGAAGATTCTGCTCGTGCACAAGCATGGTGTGATCAAAATCCGCTCTATACACCGTCCAAGCCACATATCGGGATCTACCGCGCAATTCAGTCAGGTGACGTGAACCTTGTCAAGCCACCACAACTACATGGTGACCTGGTCAAGACCGGCCTGGGCCAATTCCGGGGCAAGACGAAAGGAAGTCGGGATGCACTCCTCTTGACAGGGCTTCCCCTGTACTTCGCGGCTGCGGATTCGCCCTTGCAGACAGAGCTCGGTAAGACCATATATTTCGAGGTTAGGCTGGTTCGGCTAGGCTGGCGAAGCAATGAATCTGGGTTAGCTATTGGCTTCTGTTCACGACCTTACCCTACCTGGAGGCTTTGCGGTTGGGAACGTGCTGGGTTGGGGGTCCACGGAGATGACGGCCGCCGGTTCATCAACGATTCATTCGGGGGTCATGATTTTACTGAACCGTTTGCGGAAGGGGACACTGTTGGCATAGGCATGACATTCACCTCGGGGACTCCAGCCTTCGTCGACGTTGAGGTATTTTTCACTCGGAACGGCAGGCGAGAAGGGGCATGGAACTTGTTCGAGCAACGAGATGAAGCATGTGGAGATGTGGAGGGATTAGAAAGTCGCTGGGATCTCTACGGTGCAATTGGCGTCTTTGGCGACGTTGATTTCATCTCAGAATTCTCTCCGTCGGCCTGGCGCTATCAACCGGGATAGAAACGCGAGGACTGACTGATCAGGTCTCTGGAAAATGTCTTCACTTGGGGAAGTGCCGATAATGATCAGACTATTGTTCGAGCTTGCATTTTCTCTGAAGGGCTATAATCCATGTACTGTATGGTAGTATCGTACTCGTGCAGTAAGTTGCCTACTATTGAATTGTGAGCGGCGTCGTGGATCTAGTTATGCGATCCCAACCGATTGAGGAAAGTGACACGATGGAGACATTGATGCCAGCAGCAACATCTAGCTTGGTCTAACCTCGTCAAGCCCAAGCCCATGGCCTTTCGAGGGGTTGCCGTTGGGGTATCATCGAAGTCAGATACGACTGTATGGTGTAGATTGACCGTCAGTGGATTCACTGTTTTGTTGGGCAGAAAGATCATCAGGGGTGGTAGCCGACTTATCATTGATAACTTAGCTCCGAGTAAGCTTGATCGTAAAGAGACTTGGAAAGAGAGGCCAGAGAATACAGTAAGTTAATGAAAAGGGTTTCCGGGTTGCTAAGTTACTGAATATAGCAAGTTTCTTGTTGGAGATCTTTAGAGGAGGAGGCGATGATAATGTTACAGTAACTGGGAGGTTTCCTTCTTTGCCCATAGTGGGATGTGCGCCGAGATTGGGAAATATCACGTTGATACTGTAGTCACTGTAGTCACTGTAGTCACCATAGTATTAGTTAGGCTCTACGTAGTAATAACCAATGCTTCTTTCCAGGGTTCACAGGTTCAATGTTGATTTGACATCTGCCTCGACGGTACGAGACGATTTCATGATTTCTTATTGCTGCCTGCTGCCAGCTGCCAGACTTTATCTTATAGGCAACACTGAGCCTCTCTTTACCCTTCTTGAGTCCCCCGAAAAGGCCCCCTCCCTTTCCTATCTTCACCGCTACTTGTTTCCAGAGGTAGCCGGCCCCTCCCTGTTGCTTTCTGGATTTCGACTATGTACACCGTCTCTGCTTCCTGTGCTTCCGCGAGATCTTAGAGCCATCCTCCCTGCTGTTACCCGTCGGTTCATCCAGCATGAATGATTTGCATGAACAGCTCTTCGTCTCATCTCTCCACAAACGTCGTGCCGTCCCGTGGATAGGGTTGAGTCCTATCTGCCTTCGAACGTTATTCACACATCATTCCTTCAATGTCGCATCTATGAGCGTGCTCCTCGACCGGTCTCACGGCGCTCTTTTGCTCAAAATTAGCACCGACTGTCTGTTCACGTGTTTACCTCTGTTATCTGAGTCTCTGTTGCCGAGAAAGGAGATTCCCGATCAACCTTTGCAAGTGGCATAGAGAAGAGAACCTTGGCATTCAGATAGGTCCTTGACCACCATTCCGGCATAACCAAGCAGCACACCATCTTTTCTCTATAAGCCCTGCAACACTCCATGCATTAGAGGACTCTACATGCAGCTGCATAAGCGCGTGGAAAGCGGACATACTCTTCCGCGTGTTGATCTCTACAAGGATGCATCGTTGATCGTATGTTGTTTACGGTAAAATAGATCGTGATTTCAATGTCCAGAATTTCTCGTGGCAACGGTCATGATGCATTGAACCTACCACGTCATCTGCGCTCTTTGTGGCGCTAATCGGCAAATGAAACGAGTGAAAGATAGGAACCTCACGCTGCTACTGGCATAGAATCATATGATATCACCATAGCAGTGCATAACGACTGTATCGGTTAAGAGCACTGCAGTCCTTTGGAAAGGTCGGGGCGAAGTCATCGTCGTAATGTACAATTCTTGAGGGGTGCCATTGGGGGGGTTGCGGAAGTGCTCACCCCAAACATCAACAGGATGAGTCCTAGCGTCGTGCAGTTGGTACCTGTTTACTCTGTTGAGAGGTGATCGTCAGAGCAATCGAGAAAGCATGGGAGGCCTGCGACGTAGTATACTCGATTGGAACCTGGGAGGCAAGAGGCTCTGTCTGCTCTGCGAATCTTCAGACAGGCAACGTAATGGTTGACGCTGCCTGTTCATCCAATGCGCTAATATAGCGACGATAAGCTTCCCTAGTGCTGAGAGGTATCATGTGCGTCAACGCCTGAGATGCTTTCCCAGTGGTAGACACCAAAATCGAGCGTCATTGCTAGGGACTCCAGATGTAATGCAAGTTGCCAAAGAGGAAGCTATTCCATACACATCTCGATGCACAACATCGAGGTTGGGGCAAACGATGCCGAACTGCATATAAGGTATGCCCCGTGACATACTTGCTGTCATCTGTTCTTTTCCGAACTTGTTCGAAACTCGAGCAGCAACGTAGTCGACGGGTGTAGTGAACTTGCCATGTACCTGGAGGGGTCGTCGCGAGGGGTAGCTCAGCGACGGACTGCGCTCATGTGGGGCAGACGGATTCGAAATGTCAATGCGCTGATAAGCAGCTGACAAGCCCGATGTCGCCGAGATCTCAAAGTTACAAGCCCATGATGCCGAGATGGGACCGTCACAGATTGGCCGTGGTGTACTCTGTTTCTTTGCCCTGGTCTTTCTCCACAAGGTGATTCAATGATGAGTATATCCTCAAGTTGGTATGGCAGCTGACGCAGGACTGTCTCTGTCCAGTCGAACTGTTCACACACTCTCGAGGCATTCTCTGAGGTTGTTGACCTGCATGACACGAAGTTTGCAAGATGGCGCAACTCGATCGCTCCGTAAATGAATGTCGGTCTTTGACGGTTTGGGATTTAGAAGAACGCAAAGCTGGTGGGGTATGGACTGTAAAATTACAGCCACGGCAGTAAGCTTGCATGTAACTATTGCTCTGTCCAATACTTGCATAGGACTATGGTACAGTAGTATCCAGCCATGAGTGGATGGTAGCACGAGCCATAGTCCCTTAGCGGGCCAGCGATGCTAAAGTGGCTCCACGCACGAGAGGAATGTTGGCGTTGATTGACTAGACCCAGCAGGACCTAGAGGATTTCAAGGACGCAGGACGTTTCTGTATTGGACATGCATCCGAATCCGAATTTTATGCATTGGATGTTGTCACATAGACGCTCAAAACGGTCTGGGTGATCGGCTCTACCAAAGTTGGTACGCTTCGTAAGAGCTTCAGAGGATTGGTTCATCAGCAGCGACGGCGGCAGTGGCGCGTCAAGATTCCATTTCCAATGGTAGCGACAGTATAGGTGGGATGACTTTGCCAATGGTGTACATATCAGTTGACGCCATGGTCAAGAAGGCAGTTTCAACAAAACGGGCTGGTCCGGTCAGAAAGGTGGAAGTTGGCGGGTGATTGGCTTGAGGTAGTTTGCTGTTTTCGAAAAAGTCCGGGGCAAGCTATCGTTGCGAAACATTGAAGCTTGAAGCTCGTGCCCATGCCTCCAACCACTTCTGGGAGGGATCAGCGTCGACTTGTGCGCCATTGTCCGGTCTGATAGGCAAAAATCTTTAGCATGCAGGTTTCTGTTGTTTTTTCCTGTCATCATTTGAAACCTGTCATCACTGGTAGCTACACGGTCATGCACGGTCGCACACGAGGTCCTAGTCAACCGCCAGGCGCAAGTCATAGTCATCGATAGCTCGGCCTATCGCTTGCCGGGCATGACCGCAGTAAACAGCCGATGGGAAAATCTCGATGGCAGCCACAAACCCCTAGAGATCGCTATCGTGTACCTTCGGTTTAGTATGATACAGATACAGTATTGTGCGAACGGACTTTGCAAAATGCGAGCCGCTTGACCTAAAGTTGATCCTCCAAGATGACGACTTCTAGTAGTAATAATTGAGGGTCGAACGGCACGGCAGGAAGCTGGATGGGGTCTCCTGATTGCAAAACCCTTCAACGTTGAAGCCAGCGATCGTGGACCGTAAGCTTCATCTCCAGCCATTCATGCGATTTTTCACCGTAAGGTGGAGTACGGTAGTAATATACAGGCGAGCGACCCTGCGCATGTGAACAGGCAATAGCTCCATCAAGTAGGGAGGAGGCGACCTCAACGTAATTTATATCTGCCATACCCGGTTGGCTCCTTTGGCCTCTCGTTCAAGATGGTTGTCATATCTCCATATCCATGCTGTCGTAGTGGTTACAGTATGTCCATTTCTATGTTTCACCATCATGCTCATGCTCATGCTGATGCTTATGCTGATGCTCATTGCTGGCTGGTTCGTAGTCTTTCCATGTGCCGGTAAATACGAGTCATGACGGCCAATGGCAAGCTGGGAGGGATGCGCATAATCCTCTTTGCCTATAATGTGGCTGCATTAATGCCTGCAAACTGGAGCATAGTACTGCGGCACCACATGCTGGGGCATGGTCATCATCCCTTCGACCACGCCTCGTGTGTTTTGAGAAGCGCTCGTGAGTTTGTCGCCTAGGTACGTATGTACGAGGTGGGCAGGTCATAGCTGAGAGACCGTCTCAACTCGATTGGCTATTGTGTTCCTCAATTGACGCGATTGTCGGGCGAATTGAAATGATTTTGCTCTACTTAAGTATCATGATTATTTCAGCCTACGATGTATATTGCCACTAAAGGCCACTTGGTCTGTTACCCTTGGTCTGTTACCCTTGACTGGGGCTGCGTCAAACACAGTCAATCATCAGTTGATACTGTTCCATTGAAAGCTGGCAAGCGACCATGGGAAAAACCGGTAACATCTCGAGACTCATGGGTCATCGAACACTTATCATACCTTACTTCTTCACACAAGTGCTGCGAACGCCTAGGAAACGAGCGACTGAAGCCATGACTGGGCCTATACTAAGTAAGTCTATGTACCTACTTTAAAGTAGTAGTGACGGTCCACTCCTCCGTCCTTTAGCATTCTCTGCCAGTCAAAAGTGTCACAGTTCTATACCCGTAGCTATTCGAGACATTCTATGTATTACTTCGTACATGATGGATATTTGGCAAGACAAATCGGACCCAGGAGCCCCAGAGACAGCAATTACCATAGTGTAGAGAACAAGACGGTTATGTCCCAATCATGCTGCAACACCATGCCTTTGCACTGTTACTATCCTGTTCCCTTTTGTTCTGTTCTGTTCAGTCCTGTCTTTATGCTTGAGCACGATTGATCCTACAGTCCCTGATTGATAGACACCAAAGCTGGATCAAAAGAGATGCATCGCTCTGGGATACCTGCCAACCTACGTACTAATTACCTAGGTACTCAAGATATCCCAGAGGGTACATACCTACCTAGGTAGTATCAGGTACCTTGCTTGATGGTTATGACTACGACATCACTATCAGTTGGTAGTTCCGAATGGGTTTGAATTGCCGTCTCTCCATACTGAGGGATCTACTACCTATTATGTCTTCAATGTTACTCTACCCTTTGGCTCTATCCCGGGATCAAAAGGCCTTCATTCTACTACGTACCTGGTAGTATTATAGTCAGGTATGTGTATGAAATCAATTCGATTCAATACGATACCGGCCACCATCTCGTTCGTCCCTTACCCGAACGGGGACAGCGACAAGAACAGGCATTATTATCATCGCGTCGCTCTAAAACTTCTCTCCACCCTCCACTTCCTCTATCGCTTCGGCCATTTGCTCCATCTGGTTCTCGAACTATGACTTAGACGCCTGGGTTTGCCTTACTACTCTGGTAGACCTGCAGATGACTAGGTGAGACTGTTCCTCTATCAGGGCACTGTAGACGTGCCAATTCCACTCAGTATCAGCCGAAAAAATAACCTCACATGCACTACGGCGCGAACGCCTGTCGGAGCGTCAATCCTAAAGTCCCTCGATTTTGCCTAGATCAGTGAGTGAGGTTGCTGATCCAAATGAATCCGGCAAAAATACACATGCGTGCATTGACACTGTTCGTGCACTTGGTGACTGCCACTGCCATCATCGTCCTTTCATAAAGTTCTCACCTCCCCTCCCCCACGCTCTGTTCATTGCCTTCATCTTTCCTTACTGGACTTCAACCCCCCAGTGTGGCCTGTGTTTGCCCTCCTCTGCCTCTCCTCTGGTCACCCTGTTCAGGTCGAGGCTGAGATTTGCCTTCTCGCCTCTCACGGTCGTTTACTCTCCAAACAGTGTGAGGATGGCGGACTTTACCATGAACTCACAGCTTAGGTGCTTTTTTGCTCTCTTGTAGGTGACGAGTCCGCTCGCAATTCTCCCGTCTACCTGTTAACCCAATTGCTTTGTCATCTGCAGTCTCTATCGTTTCGTCAGACTCCTTGTGAACATCTATGCGGTATTGCGCCTTCAGCCCATACGACCCTCGGAGAAACAGAGCCTCACGTCTGAGGATGTGACGGTGATTTTACCAACGCTGGATGGAGAAGGGGAAGAATTAGAAAGGACTATCGAAAGCATCTTACGGAACAGGCCTTACGAACTGTTGTTGGTGACAATTGATGCGAACCTGAAGAAAGCCAAGGCGCTGGTGTCAAAAATGCCTGCTTTTCAAGCTGGTCATGTACGTTGTCTTTCAGTGGGCAATCCCAACAAGCGCAGACAGATGGCTAGAGCCGTACCGGAAGTGAAGACAACTATCACAATCTTTGCCGATGACGATGTCATATGGCCGAGCACCTTGATGCCATGGATATTAGCACCCTTTGAGGATCCAAGCATGGGAGGCGTTGTCACCAAGCAGCGTTTGATCCGCCCCAAGATTGAAGGCCCTATGCACTGGTTCTGGGTCCACCTCAACTCATTATACCTGATTCGCCGTACCTTTGACTGCAGCGCATGCACATACATGGATGGTGCAATGCCATGTATCTCTGGTAGAACGTGCGCGTATCGGAGCAGCATATTGTGTGAAGAGCGATTTCTAACCCGATTCATCCACGAGTCCTTCTGCTTCGGACGGTACCGGCTGAACTGCGATGACGACAATTTTATAACCAGGTGGCTAATGACACACCATTGGAAGATCTACATTCAGTGTGATCGGGAATGTGAGGTCCAGACGACGTTAGAGGCAAATCCCAAGTACCTCAAACAGTGCGTTCGATGGGCTAGAAGTAATTGGCGCTCAAACCTGACAACATTATTCCGGGATTGGCGTGTAGTCTATAGGTGAGTGCCTTCCATATTACCGTGGTGTCAGCATCAATTGAATTGGCGCACGTTTCAATGTTTGGGGGCTAAACCGGATGGCATAGGCGTCACTTGTGGAGTGTTTATGCAGTCTTTGCAACGACTTTAAACCCTCCTGCATTCATTATCGATACTCTCTTATTGGGCTTGCTCTACCATGGCACTACAGAGTACGGAACAGACGTTCAAAGGACCGCAATGGTCTCGATGGGAATATTGATGTTTTTCGCCAAGTGGTCTAAGAATTGGGATCACTATCGATACTACCCTATCGACATGTTGCTCATACCGTTCTCCATCCTTTTCGGCTGGTTTCATGGGTTCATCAAGATTTACTCGGCTTTGACCATGAATGTGGTGAGTTTCTCCCTGCACACTGGACTCGGAGGGGGCCAACCCGTTTCTGCAGCCGCGTTACTTTGAGCAGGGGACGACAGGCTAACTCGGAAATCCGAACAGACAAGTTGGGGTTCACGTGCAGCAGCGGACGTCGATGCCAACTACGGACGCATGCCGCTAGCGAGCGTGAACGACAGGTCCGACTCGCACCGAAAGATTCTAGAGGCGATGACTCCCGAAAAAGAGAAGCTGTTGGCGGAACAGCTAGATTGAACGATGCGACGAGAAATGATGATATGATTGATAAATCCGCTCAAAAACAGTGAGCCCAGAGACGACAGAGACACGAAAAGTTACGACGTTGCTTTCTTCCTTTTATGGTACCATTCAAATTGGGCGTGGCTGCCTCCTTCTCCGAATACCCCTGATCGGGCCTCGATGAGGTGGTCCAGTGTAAGTTTGTTTATCTTAAAGTGCATCCTGCATGACGGCGCGGTGGGATACTGGAACAAGTCTTTGCTTCCAAGGGTACATGGGATTTTGTGGTATTCGAGACCGCCATTCAAGATTAATTGCTTGTTTTGTCTTACATCCTCTTCTTCTTCCCTTTCTCAGGACATGGCTGTTCATCATAGAGCTCAGCTTTGTGTTCACATTGGGGATGGCATTGTGGTTTATTGCGGTTCGAAAACAAAAAGGCACGGCATTACAAATTGTACACAGGTGCAAAAGTTTTTTGCTGGCTTGGTAGAACGTTCAGTTACTCAATTACGAGCGGAAGATTGGCATCGGTTTGCTAGGTAATAATTGAGGAAGCGCAATGAGCACCACTTCATCTTTTTCAGGCTTTTGCGTGTATATGCTACATCTCCTTGGTTCCAGGACAATTACTCCAGAAAAGGCAATGAAGTTCTGACGAGAGGACAGCTTACACTATCATACGTATGATGAAATGTTGCCAGTTGCACATGCGTGTCGTCACTGCTTCTCGATCATCTTAGGGAAACACTCGAATTGCATGGTCCCGACGACGCATGAGAAATCCAATCGGAGAGCAATTTGCGAAGTGTATAAGCCGACGGGCCATTGATTCGCCGTCTATATACAATTGTCTCGCATTTGTGCTATTCCCTAACATGCAGACACTGTGGTAGCGAAAAGGCAGCGCTCGTATAATCTCCGTACCGAAGGCCTTCCTCCCGGTCGGAATTACGGACTGAGATCAGAAATGGCCTTGCGACGTTCCGTCCTCATCTATTTGACGCCACAAGTGCAGGCATCCTAGTATTATATCACAGCCTTGGGTAGACGCCATGGGCAATGGGGAAGCACACCTTCTGTCCACGTGTTGGATGGCGGCAGGGATCTCCTTGCCGTTACCGACAGAAACGAGAGTCTACTGACTGCATATGAACAGAGCGAGACGTCAGAGAGCTTGAAAAAGAAATGTGATATATAGCCATCATATCACATTTCGCTTTATCCTTGTTCAGTGGCTGTCGGTTGTCTTCATTTTTGGACAGAGTACGGTTTACCTCAACGGTTCTGCAGCCTTGCCGCAATGCTCGAACCCGGTCGCTATCGTGAAATTGTACGCAACATCTTTTACATCTTTCTTATTGGAAAATCCCAATGCTCCCATCTCCATGAATCCCCTCTTGGATGTCCTATATCCCTGCTCATATCGTGTAGGCGACTTTACGTCAATGACAGGGGTTGCTGTATGCCATATCTGGCTTCGCGCATATCACTGGGGATCTTATCTAACTCACGCAACCACCACTGTTACCAATTGACCAAGCAGCTGTCTTTTCGGAACAGCTCTAACGGCGTTCCAAGGATAACGCTGCCTTTCCAAGAAAGCGCCGAAGCATATATATTTGAAGCAACAACGTCTCAAAAGTCTATGTCGAAAGCGATCTGATCGCAGTCGTGTACTGAGACATTGCTAGTTCCCTGCACTAAGAATGGTTGCCAAAAGGCTTTGCTGCGGTCGTGTGCACTTGGATGAGAATCGCAAGGATTTCACGTTTGCTGTGGTTGCAATCAGGTGAGAACTTGACACGAAAACCTTGGGGTAGGCTGTACCTCAGCCTATCTGGTATTGATTATAACTGCCACGAGTCGATCTTGTGATGCAACAAGACGGAGTGACAACCCACAAGGAATCAGTTTCCGCATCGGGCACTTTATGTCGCTCTCAAGCGGCACTCGAACGCAACTACGAAACTCATCATTTAGTCCGTCAACCCCAGAGAGAGATTTTATTCTTAGAGCGCAATTCTAGAGTGTCAGAGAAGATTTCCTTCTTATTACTACAGCATCATTTCCGTTTGAGACTGCCTGCCTTCCTCTACGCTATTTGGGGTTGTTCCGTTCTTTTCTTTTTTCCTATCAAAAAGCCACCCGCCGGTGAAAAGTACAGTCGGCAGCGCCGTTGAGCCCAACACTACCCCCATGGACAACGTCATGGTCCCCCAACCGGCATCATTATAAAGAAAGCCAGCCCAAATCGGACCCACGACCATACCTGCTGAGAAGAAGAAATTGGCCAGACCGTAAGCTTGACCAGTGGCACCATTTCCATCCTTCCCTGCATATCTCTCCGGTTGTTTCTTGGTGACCTCATCGGTCACTTTGATGATTTCGACCCAGAGAGGTATCTCAAAGAACATCATCAAACCACCGAGAAATGCCAGAAGGACCGCGAGGACTATTTTGTCGTGCATTGAATCATGACTCACAAGTCTAAGCAAGATGAGTGGTACGCAAGAAGCCACATATCCCACAGAGCACCACCATCTCACTCCTCCCCATTTATCGGCGAGATAACCGATCACAGGAGAGATGAACGTGGGAATCACCAAGGCAAGGAATATCAGGCCAGCACCGTTCGAATTCCAACCGAAAGTTGCTTTGACAAACAGTGGCAGTGTCGCATCAAGGGATGTGAGAGCGACTGATTGCATGAAGGCTCCCCAAAGTGAGATTAGGATGCGTGGGATCAGTAATAACGTTAGGATCGGAGGACAACGGTCAATAAATCGGGAGGTCTTGTTGCGAGTCTGTTGGATTGCGCCAGGGTCAACACCGCTTGCCGTTGGGCTTTCCCCATCGAGCGAGGCGGCGGGTGGGCTCGTCTCGGTGGGAAGAGTAGCAGGTTCGATGTCATGGATTTGCTCGCCGGTCTCGTCTGTTTGGGGTTGCATAGCATCAAGAGAACTTTTCCTGTTGCCGTCCTCCTCCGAGTCACTGCTTTGCGGTGGCCCAATGGTCGGATCCCACTTGTTTGCCTCTCGTGCCTCGATGAGCCATAATCTGAGGACGACGTCAAAGACTTCGAGGCCGAAACAAATGCCAAACACGGCATAGTAGCCAGCGTGGGCGTACACGATACCCCCGAGAAGCGGACCAAGCACGATGGCCACACTTCTACCCAACGTCATGTAGCCCATTGCTTCACCTGTTCCCTCGACGCCGACACGGTCGGTCATCAACACAGTTGCGACTGTCCACACGACCCCAGCAGACATCGCCTGTAGAATGCGGCCAACCACCATCACGGCGATTGAGCGTGCGAGACAGAGCATCAAGGTACTGCCGATCAAGAAAGCGAGACCGCCCAGATACGACCATTTCCTCAAGTTAAATTGATCAACGAGCCATCCACCGAATGCACAAGTCACAAGCAAGGCCCCTCCGTAGACAGCCAGAAGTACGGATATCCAGTGCTGAACGTCTTCTGGCTTAATGCCTATGCGTCTCGTCAGAGCAAAGGGTAGAACAGGCACAATAATGCCGTAAAGGAATACGTCCACAAAGACAGCGTAAGTTGTTGTCAAGATGACGAACCATTTTGATGATCGTTGATGTAGGCACCGTGGTGGTGCTTTACCGTGTGCATGGTTGGCGGCACCGGCAGGTTTGTTTTGCTTCTCCTGCCATCTGCTGCGTGGTGACTTTTCTCCCATTGAACGAAGAGGTATGTGGCCGGCGGGTTGGACCCACGACGATAGAGCACCCGAAGGAGCAAGGGATAATGATAGGTGAAATCCACGAGAGAATTACATGCAGGACCGGTTAGACGTGATCGAGATACCTGTTCAGACACTCGCAAACTGAGATTTGGCGGGTGGCGGTGTCGTTTGGAGCGTCCACGAGCGAGCAAGGGCATATGAGATGTTCATGACGGTGATAACACAAAAGGAAAATCTTGCTCGGATCTATTAATTGTCGTATCTACGATAACTAGTACGTGGTGATTATGACTATGACTACAGTAGAGTGGCTTGCCGATGCCCACTTCCCAAGTACAGGAATTCGCTTGCCGAATATGGAAGGTTCCTATCTTGACGATCTCATAAAGAAGAGAGCAGAAAGCAACCGAGCACAGAGCACAGAGCAGACACTCACAGATTGACAGATAATAATATCAGTCGGAGGAAGACGATGAGACGACCTAATTAATTACCTGAGATGCTAAGTGACGGAGTAAGTGACTAGGCATCATTCCGGCAGGCTATCGTCATGTATCCGGCACACCCCACCGCCCATACACCAACCATCGATCATCAACCATCAACCATCAACTATCAATCATCACCTATCAGCTATCAATCATCAACCATCAATCATCAATCATCAAGATCCACGTCAACTACGATCCATGTCATGTACAATCTAGATCAGACCATCGTCGAACCGAATCAACGCGATATTCTAGCAAGTCTGCTATTATTCACAGAGATGCTGCCATCGTCATCGTCATCATCCTGGATCCGTCGTCCATAGGGGAAAAAGAGCATGGAGCATTCCCTCACGTAGGGATACCGGAAACACATCATCTATCTCACACACAACTATCTTCTACATCACAACTTACTACCTCAGCATGTCTGGGGCTCTACCCTGGACCATCCGAACTCTCAATCCTACGACCTACCTTATCCGAGAAAGAGATCAATTTGGGGAGTACCCCAACATATATGCGCGACCTATTTCACTTCGAGAGACGAGCTCACCACCTCGATCACCGGATGACTACGATGTGATCCTCCTGATAGATACGGGATGTGGTACGAAGGGCTCATCGGATAGATCTTCACGACTTCACGATGACCAAGGTATCTTGTCACGCCTGTGGGATGGGGCATGGGATTACACCTCAACCACCAAGAGCAAAGAGCCTCCGACGCTCCATTCGTTTCTCTCAAGTTATCCAGTGCCGGCACTTGGAAATCAGCCACTGAACCCTGAAGGGAGACTCCCGTACCTTGTGGCTCTCAGTCATTGCCACTATGATCACATAGCAGGCCTCGAGCATTTCCCTACAAGATCGAATAAGCCATCGGAATCTGAGTCACTATCCTCCAACTCATCCACAGTTTCCGTTGCTCCTGTCACAGCTCTCGTGTCGTCATATGACCCCTCGTTCATCTCACCCCGTTTTCCGAATCTTTATCGCCATTCACTCTGTGAGGCCGTGGGTCTTAGGCTCCCTTATTACAAGATAGGCTATTGGTCAAGAGATGGAGAAGAAATTCTATGGCCTCCCCCTGATTATGTGACCAAACCGGTATCGCCCTTCCCCGACGTGAGAGCTGCCAGAGACCACAGTTCAGAAGCTTTAGTGGGTACGGGTATAGCAACATATCACACTCCCGGGCATACTGCGGATTCTCTATCCGTTTACGACAGCGTGTCTCGCCACTTGTTCATCGGCGACATGATATACGAACGGGAGAGCCCGGATACAATGGCAGCCGGAGAACCACCGATGCCGATCCTGTTCAGTGATGAGTCGGACCTAGCCGATTGGTATGGCAGCATCTGGTTTCTGTGGAACGTTGTGCTTGGGTGGAATATGGAACGTGAGGACGCTGGTCAGAGTCAGGAACGTGTGGTAGTTGAAGTCCTCGGAATTGTCCCCGTTGCGGAAACGGGGGACAAAGATATGCGACGTGAACACGGCTCTCAATGGCTTCTGGTCAGGGAAGAAAGCAACGGCGATTTCGTGGAAGCCGATGATAGGTCCTGGCCAATGGCTGCTAACGATCGAGACTACTTCTCATGGATTCATGTTCGGGATATAGATGCTGAGACCGACGCACTATCTGAACCAGATGCTCTTCGCCTGCACCCTACTCCGTCCACAAACCCCCATAGCACTCTCGCTAACGACGAAGACAACGACAACGACTGGATCATCCTCGCCGTCCTCCACCGCCACAAACGCCTCCCGCGCGTAAAATGCGGCTCCGCCCACGTAACCACCTCCGCCGACGCCGAATCCCTCCTCAGCTCCGCCCTCCTCTTCATCGACCGCGTCATCTCCGGCGACATCCCCGGCCACCGAGTCCGCAATCCCTACAGACCCGACAGCGAGACCTGGCATTGGGGTCTTACGGATAAAGGCGGGAAAGAAACCGGTCGCTTTTCGCTGCGGTCGCCGCTGTCGGTGATCAAGCAGGAGAGAGAGCGGGTGAGGAAATATGGGAAGGTTTCACGAGGGGCTTCTTTGCACGGATCGGAAGGAAGCCATCATCGTCGTCGTGGGTGAAGGGTTTGAAAGAAAAAAGGATGGGGGTTTTACGATCCATCCAGCTCTCCATCATCCATCTGAACCTACCTACTTCCTACTTCCATAGCCAGTAACCAGTAGCCAGCAACCCAGTCAGTCAGTGTATTATTTGTTTACTTCTGTAGATAGAACTTCTGACTTATCATCAATCAATCAACCTTCATTCCAACAACAGACTCAAAATCAGATATCTGTTTGTTCATTTAACTGCTGCTGCTGCTGCTGCTGCTTATTATCTACCTGGTGAGGTTGATTAAAACTACTGTTTTCATTAATATCATTAATCATAATAATAATAGTACTACCTAATAATCCAAGGCCATCCCATCCCTCCCTCTTCATCCCTCCCTTTTTCCCCCCTTTTGCCTCCTTCAATCACCCTGTTAATAAACCCCGCCCCCGGTATTCCATGAAAAAGTCTATTGATTTTTTCCAACCCTTTTTTTTTTCCTTTTGCTGGTTTCTCCCCCTGACCATGCATGCACGTAACTCAACGCTCTTTAGGAGGAATGCAAGAAAGAAAAAGCAAAGGAGGGTTGATGAATGCTCGTTCAATCAGTCAGAGATAGGCGCTATGCTTCCACACCCGCTCTGCACGAAAAACCCTTGGCCGGCACCTCCGACCATCCCATTATCTCCGTACGAGAATGCTGGGCCACAGACACCGGTGTCGTTGGAATAGTGCGACGACGACGACGACGGAACCAACGTAGCATTCGTAAAGAAGATCTCGCAATTGCCGGCGTCGGGTTGGGCGGACATGGCGGCACATCCTTCGGTATCCTGGCACAATTGGCAGCACAGGCTCGGGTCATTGCCGGCTGCGGCGCCGCCGACGAAGAGGAGGGCGGTTCCGCTGGCACTGTCGAGTTCTTCGATCTCATTGCCGGAGTTGACAGACGAGATCAGGTTGGTCGGGGCGCAGGCGGCGGAGTAGGTGGTGGTGGTGCTTGGAGCGCACGAGGTGGAGATGGTGGTGGATGTAGCGACGGCAACGTAGGACGTGCCACCGGACGTGATGGTTGTGGTGCCATTGTACGGGAGGTAGCTGTCGTAGGTAACAGTCCGCATTGTTGTTACCGTCGCGACCGTCGTGGCTGGGGTATAGGTGAACGTGGTTAAACCTGATGTGAGGGTCGGGTAGAGGCTGTATGTGGTGTACATATCCGTCGTACAGTTGACGGAGATGGGATAAGCTGTCGGGGCCGCCGTAGGAATCGTCTGACCGCTTGAGGAGACATAGGTGCCTGTGTAGACTGTAGCAGTTGAAGTTGGTGTAACACCATTGGTGCAGTCTATCGACGTCGACGTGTACGTTCCGATGACCGAAGTGTCATACACGAATGTCACCGTCGTCGATATTCCTGGAGTGATGGTGCTCGTAATGGTGACAGTACTCCCCACCGTTCTCGTATATGGTGTCGGAGAGGTTGTAATCACGGTTGTACTTGGTATAGTAACTGTTGACTCTGTTGTCACGACAGGATTCTCATGTATTGTTGTAGATCCAGTCGGTAGAGGGTTCACAGCTGCTGTGGTGTTCCCATACTGGGTGTGACATTGTACATCTGATGACAGCGAGCTGCGAGTGAAGGTGACGACTGATGAAGAGTTGCTAGCAGGAGCAGCTCGAACTAGTAGTCCTGACAAAAGAAGAAGAGTAGGCACAAGAGCAAACATCTTGACGGGAGTCTGCGATACACAGGCAGGTTGATGCTGCACGCCTTAGGGTCAATATGTTTTAGAGGTTGTTTGTCTCTCGAAGAGTTGTGAAGAGGGTGCGAGATGGTTGCCTTTATAAACTAGTTCTAGTCCATAGCAATGATGACAGATGAACCAAACATGCAGTTTATAACCCGAGAAAGGAAGAGGAAAAGTAATCAATGTAATCCGGTGAGGGAATAATGATGCCGTGTATTGTTGCAGTGCATCTTACCTTCCGACTGCATCCAAATACGAGTTATGATCGGGTAGAGAAGCAGGTGACGGTAAGCTACTAAGACGCCAACCTTCCTACTGGCAATGATTCATAGGGGAATACTAAGGTACGTAGTAGTCTGTAGGTCGGTGGATTCGCTTCCTTAGGTGAGATTAGTAGCACCATAGTCGTAACTCGTATAACAACAAGGACACGATGACGGTTGATCTGGAGAGAGAAATCCGAGACATTTGTTTACGTTAGTGAGGGAAAAGGAACATGTCGGTGCCGATCCTGGGAAAAAGCGTTTACTGGTGTGAATTTGCTTGGTTTGGGTCTAATTAAATTAATTCGCTCCTTGTTCGTTGCAGGTTAAATACACCCAGAACGCAGCACTGCAACCTCTTTCCCCTTCTTGAGCTTCAAGATGATGACTGTGATTGAAGAGCCTTCAGTCTCTCGTAACAATAGACCTCAATCACCAGCATCAAGATCAAAGTTGCGTTACAACAGTAATGACCGACTACTTTCACAACGGTCTCCTCCGTGTAGTGTAAACTACATTAGTAAAAAGGGGATCTCATCTCTCCGGCAACGCATGCAACCCTGTACTGTGAAATCTTGCATGCGTAGTAATCCTTTCTGTCATACACTCCCTACGGACGACTCTGCTCATGTCGGTCATCAAAGGTAATAAGCGCTTGAGAAAATGAGTTCAACGATGCAGAGTTGAGATAGAACCTACGGGCCGTGGTCATGGAAACACCCGATACCGCTGCAAGTCATCAGTAGGGACGTTTCATGTTGACTGTGTAGCTATTATCACCCTTCTCCTATCAAATTGATATGATATGCAGCCAAGCATGATCCCTGATGTCCATCATCGAGCAATGCCTGTCTCTGTTTGTCTGCTCAGAACATCGGATTGGCGTTCCCCCGCAGTGATCATACCGGAGCCGCAACAAACAAGCCCAAGCCTGAGTAATTATATCCTTCCCCTGCAACTTCATACCTCTGCCCTTACATTTTCTTGCCTCACAATTACTTCCTCCTGATACATCAGACATGGCGGCAGCTCGTCAACTTATCTACAGGATATTACTCAGCGAGTAGTGAGCAGATTAAACATGGCAGAGCTCTTTATGTTGTCGATGCGCTTGCGTCTCTTGTATCATCAATGTATCACGTGAAACATGATTATCTTGATCGCTGGGAAAGTATGAATAAGCTATAATGGTATATGTTCAGCTATGGACGCAAGATAGCAGATTTGAGAGCTCTCGAGTCAGGGAAACTTAATGAGATAGGTAGGGACTGGGAAGATATGGGAATCATATTGGCTTGACTGAAGCTGCTCAGATTGAGGTATTAACCAGGCAAGTACGAGAAGGCTGAGTGCTGTAGCTTGGGTGAGTGAGTGAGTGAGGAAGAGTAATTGCTAGCTACAAAGACAACGGCTGACATGACGTTGACGACGTGACGGTAGCAGACATACTAAACAATGCTGTGCCAATGTTTGATCTTGACACCCACCGCCTCTCCTATCTCATGTTCTCTTAACTACCTGCAGGGCTTGCGGACTCCGCACAGGCTCCGATACAGTCTACATAGATGAAACCTGTGCCAACCGTATTGTAGATGTACCTCCCTTCTTTGTCGACACCGGGATGGAACTTGTTCTTCCCATTGCAGTATTGCAAGCTATCATCGCAGACGCTGAATTGGGTTGCTCCGTCTGTGTCAATACAGTTGGTTCCATGGGCGCAGATCTTGCCGGGAGTATCGCTGTTGCAGTTCGTTGGATCACCAATATAGTAGATCGTACAGGGCCCACCACAGCCGCCATCCTTGGAGGGAGATTGTCCCATGTGGCCCTTGCAGTAGAAGATGAATTGGCGGTTATCGCGGTGGGAGATGACAGAAGTCTCATTGAGGGGATGAGACGTAACAGGGGCAATATAGAGGAGGAATAGGACGAGATACATGATGAACCTCGGGTTGATATGATGAGAGTTCCTTTGGGGAGACATTGGTGAGCTGCGGGATCTGAAATTCTGAGTGTTTGGGCGCTTTTCTTCGTAGTCGTTTTGGAAGTGGCATATTGAACGGGTGTCGGTGGTCTATGCCAGCGTCTTTATCTCCTGAAACCATATCTCGCTGTCCACCTTTGGACAAAGCAGGATTTCGCCAGATATGAACGAGACCAACGGTGTGTGGCGTGGCTTGACAATCAGATGAAGGTAGATTTGTTTCGAAGACGACATTTCCGCGATATTTAGCAATCATATGATGCTTATGGTGATACAGAAGACCACGAATGGTTCCCTGAAAAGGTAGGCGTGTATGCATCGTCTAGCAAGGAGCCATGATTATGACTATGAAGGTGTAATCGAGAGGAACTGGATCATCTCGTCGGCCTCGGCGCTGGTAGTCAACAAATGATATGAGAGATGTGACCCAGCATCGATGTCATGCAATAGATTAGCTAATCACAACCGGCATCGGTATGTCTGTCACAGAGTTTGAGAACCCGACGTTGTACAAGATCGAATCCTCTGTGACCTCATGCAAGAATGCTCTGCTCTGTCAGAAAGTACATCGATTGGACAATCAATCGGGATTGCACACCGTGACCTGCTTGGGGATCCGACTTGATGGTCGCACATCAAGACGCGATTATATATTGGTCGAACCTTGGACTGAGCTGTAAACATGGCTACAGTTGTCTGACCAGCTTTCTCGGACCGGAGCACCATAATGGTCCACTCGTCGGCATCCACTTCCCACAGAGCCGTATCTGAGCGAAGCCTAGACCTCCAAAACTCTATCAACTTCGGCGAGGTAGCATTTCGACAGTCTGCCCCGGTACAGCCACCTCGGCTATCGTCGTTGATGTGTCGAATCTCGAATGTAAGCCAAGAGAGTGCGACGATTCCCCTCCTCGAGTGGTCACAAGGTAGGAGACCTTGAGCTGAAGAAAGAAGAACGGTGAACACACCGTCTAGGTGGGAGCAACTGTATGTCTCATGCCTGCGAAGTGTATTCTATTCCCCATGGAGATGCTCATGACAACAGACGTCCCTCTCCATGGCCGAGGTTGAGGCATTTCACATCCTGGATTTCATCTCCATTTTCGTACCTTCGGACCTCTTCCAAGATAACTTGCTCCTCCGCAGCAAGGTGAGATCATTCCTCAGCTTGTCTTCATCTCGATGTACGGGCCAGCCAGGTATTATATTATGGTTGCAGAATCCTTCGCGCTTTCCAGGTGCTGTGTGCTGCAATATTTCCCTTCGCGGTGAAAGGCAAGTATATATCATGTGACCATGGGCTCATCCGGCGATCAAGCGGTTGAAAAGAGTCTGCTTACTTATATCATGCAGGTGCAGATAACGGCCCCCTGCCGATGTCGAAGCGAACGTGCTAAAAGCGATGAAGATAGCTATTGCAGCACAGTGGTACAGAGCTTTGGAAGGTGTATTTCAATGACAGCCTAGGAATGTCTTCATGAACGTACTAGATTCTCAACGATCTCTACTCATATCTCAAACTGTTCCTCACGACGGTCGTTATAATGAAACGTAAGAGGCTATGCCACGCTAGAACTTCACCCGAGGATAGATCAAGTCCTTGAACAAGTTACATCTAGAACTAAGTTGAATTCCTGGAGATGATAACTTCAGCAGTAGCGCATCCTTATCGGCACTCTGCAGCCCTGCTACATATA
This sequence comes from Pseudophaeomoniella oleicola, assembly GCA_003868215.1. NCBI lineage: Eukaryota > Fungi > Ascomycota > Eurotiomycetes > Phaeomoniellales > Phaeomoniellaceae > Pseudophaeomoniella > Pseudophaeomoniella oleicola. Next base: position 266,019 of record QWDQ01000033.1, read on the forward strand.
TAGCAACTGTGGGTAATAGCAAAATGAAAGAAATATATTTTGATATGACATTGATGATCTGATGGCTCTACGATTCTCGTCATTGTTGGCCACATGAGATTGGAAGCCATAGTTTTACTAGGTACGTAACAAGTAGACGGGCAATGGGATGACATGATGTCGTGTACTAGTACATTGAAGCCCTTGTCAATAAGCGGATAAATGACTTCAAGTTTGTAATAGGATCCTGGCCATACGTCACCGTTCTGGCCTGCAGACAAAACAAGGTTGTTGTCTTGGCGGTTGGTTCTGGCCTGCGCTCAGGGAAGAAAAGACTGTCAATATATTCGGATTCGTAAACTTGAACCTGTTGACCTTATTCATATCCATCATATTCATCCAGAGGGTAAAGAAGAGAGAAGTGTCAGGTTGTCTGTCTATCGATCTAGGGGACAGAACAAGGACAGGACGACCTTGTACCAAAATCACAGATGCGTAAGTACCGTCTTTCTTATCTCCGTCTCCCTCCTCCGCCTTCCGCTGGTACCGACGGTGTTCGGTCTTGGGCTCGGTCTTGTGCTTCGGTCTGGTGGCGGTGCACCCACCCTTCGGTCAAAGGAAGCCTCAGAAGCTTTGAGAACGTGTTGGATTGCAGTACACTACCACCGAAAGGCGATTTGCCATAGCCAAGCACGTAACAGCAGCAATATGGCCAAATGGCACTGGCGGACGCGATTCCAACGACATTGAGAACGCGACGCAGTGACGCCCAGAGGAGGTAAGCGACTGTTGGTCGCCGATAGCTTCACAACGCCTCACTTTGCGAGGAAGGTGTCAAGAGCAGCCAAGGGTCTTTGCATCCTGAACCGATACCTGGGTTCGCTTAGCGCTAACACCAAAACCCGCCAAGCGTGTCCGCTTTTCGTACCATGATCAGCATTCAAAGGCAATTCCCCAACTTGTCCAAGCCCTGGAATTCGCAAAAGGTCTTTCGAAGCCTTCTCTGGGTGATCAGCCTCGCCCGTTATCTTAGGCTCCATCGCCCCCGTTCCAGGCTATCCTTAACCAATATCATCCAGATCCCTTCTTCCATCCATCCATCCCCAAACCATCTGATTTAATCCTCCCTTCTCTTCTTTTCTATCTTTCTTTAAATCATCTGCATCCTCGCAGCTCTGCTTAACACGCCGATGAACAACGAATCCGCTGACGATCCTCCTTTATCAGACCGAATCCGTTCTTGGGCTCGCTCAAAGGCACATGCCTCAAGCTTCAACCCTTTCGGTGCTGATGATCCAAACCAACATCCATCGACCCTAAGCACATCTCCTTCTAACACCAGTACCCTGCGCCAATATGGGCGGCCTTCAAATTCACACGCAACAGCACCAACCAAGGTTAACGATGCCGACGAAGAGAAGATACCAAAGCCAGATGTGGCCGAAGAGGCAAAGTCAGGATCAGCACCCCCAGTTGCACCTCCTATGGATGCGCATAGAGAGGGAACGGAAGCTGCCTCTTTAAGTTCCAGCGAGAAGAAGAGTGTTTTGACAAGATTTTGGGAGGATACGAAAATGATCATTATGTACAATCCATGGATAAATTGGCTATTGATCTTCGTCCCGGTGGGAATCGCCTTCGGTGCCTTGATGAAGGCCAAGGGAGATGATTCGCCAATCAGTCCATCAGCTGTCTTCGCTATCAACTGTGTTGCAATCATCCCATTAGCTGGACTCCTCGCCTTCGCTACTGAGAGCGTGGCGACTAAATTGGGGGACACCATTGGTGCTTTGATGAACGTTACCTTTGGGAACGCTGTTGAGCTGATCATCTTCATCATTGCCCTTGTGGCTAAGGAGATTCGGATTGTTCAAGCATCACTCCTGGGCTCTATTCTGGCCAACTTGCTTCTTATCCTAGGGATGTGCTTCTTGTTCGGTGGGCTCAGGTTCCGCGAACAACTATACAATCCCACGGTTGGGCAAATGAGTGCTTGCTTGCTCAGTCTCAGCGTTATCAGTCTTCTCCTTCCGACGGCCTTCCACTTTTCTTTCAACAATGCCAGTCAGACGAAAGCAGACCGTGTTGTTGTCAAGGTTAGCAGGGGTACCAGTGTCGTAAGTATAATTTGTCTGCTCTCTTGGACTTGACTGATGTCGATATGATCAGGTCCTGCTGCTGGTATACGTGCTTTACCTGCTCTTCCAACTCAAGTCTCATGCGTATATGTATGAGAGCACTCCTCAGCACCTAATTGACGAAGAGTCGCACCCTGGCGTGCTCGCAGAATTCTTGGACTCATCCAGCTCTTCCGACACCTCGTCATCAAGCGACAGCGACAGTGACAGTAGCTCCGGTTCGCATACAACGGCTAAGCGGATCAAAAGAGCTTTCCGTAGAAGACGTAAGTCTAGTGCAAGCTCGAAGGAGAACAACTCGGTGCCATCCATGGTCAGAACTCCTTCGTCTCTCACGAGCCATGTCATCGAGGAATTTCCGATGACTGCATCTCCTTTCGAGATTCCCGACAGAAATCCGCACGGACTAGAGTCTGTCATGAGTGGTGATGAGGCGGATGATGACGGTGAACGTGTGCCTTCTCATCATCGCCGTGGAACCGAGACAAGCTTTGGTGTGACATCTCGAGACTTTCAACCAGAAAACGAGTCCCACCTTTCGAAAGAGGAGAAGAGAGAAAAGAGGCGCAAGAGAAAGCAGAGCAAGAAGTATTCGAAGAAGCACAGGCACGATGATACAACGGAAGAGCATCCGGAGAAGATGGAGCAGCCTGGGGAAACTGCCGTAAACGGTGCACGCTCTACACCGCGTGTCGAATTTGCACCCCAACCCGAGCCTGCGCCTACACCTGGTGACCCCACGAGGAGACCGTTTCCTCTGAAAAGTTTACCGTTACCGGCTTTGCCGAAGGTGCTTTCGAATACAGTGTTCTTCGCTCAGAATAGTCAGGGCCTTCCACCTCCGGCCACTTCTGGATTACAGGGTCAAACAAGGACCATCCGTCGTACCAACTCGTTACCAGATCGCCTCAACAGTAATACTGCCCAGTCTCGACCTCCGGTAACGACTAGACCTTCTGGTACTCTACCACTTTCAGCTAAGCCTCTTCCACACCTTATGCCGGTACCTGCACAGAAAGCTGAAGACGCGGAAGAAGACAAGAAAGATCATCTATCTCGAACTACGGCTATTGTCCTTCTGCTGACCAGCACCGGACTCGTCGCTGCCTGTGCCGAATTTCTCGTTGATAGCATCGACTACCTCGTTGAAACGTCAGGCATATCCCAGGCTTTTATCGGTCTGATTATCCTACCTATCGTCGGAAACGCGGCTGAACACGTCACTGCTGTCACTGTGGCGAGCAAGAACAAGATGGATTTGGCTATTGGTGTCGCTCTGGGTTCATCAATCCAAATAGCACTATTCGTAACACCAATCATTGTTTTGCTTGGTTGGTGTCTCGACACGGATATGTCGTTGTACTTCAGTCTGTTTGAGACCGTCAGCCTTTTCGCAAGTGCGTTTATTGTCAATTATCTCATGATTGACGGCCGAAGCAATTACCTCGAAGGAGCATTGCTCCTTGCTTCGTATATCATCATTGCAGTCGCTGCCTTCTTCTACCCTAGTTGTGAGAATCTGAGCGGTGCTGCGGGACCGGCGGATAGCAGTGGAAGTTGTTAACGAAGCGGAGGTTGATGCTGGGAGAGAACGGCGTGTACCAGATTCAGGGCTTTCATCCAGGCAGCTGAGAAGTGAAGTTGTCAAATTGATCAAGCTGGCATCACGAGAGCAAGTACCAAAACAACGAATGATGATATGATTTTCGGGAGTTTCAATTTTATGCTATTGTTACAATTGTCTGCTCAAATTCCACAACAAGAATGGGCCAAACACACACACACACACACACACACACAAGCACACAGGTTTAGTGCTGGTATTATCACCGGAGTTCGGTTGAGGCCGTAGGGGAAGACAAAGGGAAAGGGAAACATGGGACTACTACTATAGCTGACTGGCTGAGGGTACAGTAGCTTAGCTTACTTTCCCGCCTAAAGTAGGCGATGAATGAAAATTTCCTTAGTTGAAGCAAGTTCTCGGTTCCTCGTTTCTCGCTTCTCGTCTTGAAGTTCGTGTGTGTATGCGTAGTATGGTATGGTCAAGTACCGAAAACTCCACCGAGAGGCCTCATCTTCCTCCTAGTATTACTACGACTAGTACTAGTACTAACATCTTTCCCCATTCCCATCAACGGACTATCAGACCGTCCTCCTCTTCTCCATTCTATCCCTTTCTCTGTTACCGTCGTCGTCGTTCCACCACCGTTTGTAGTACACTCCTTCAAAACACCACCGATACCAACACCAGCAGCACTACCAGCGTATCCGTATCCATTCTTGTTCTGTTTGGTAGTAGCAGTAGTGGTAGTATTGGTGGTACCAGCGAGGATTGGGACATGATTTTCCAAATACACGGTCCATGGTTCGTAGCATTCGTCCCATTGTGTTGTCATTGTCGTGAGGAGGATGGTTGATGGGGAAGAGGATGAAGGAGGAGGAGGGGTAGATTGTGGGGGGGATGATGTGTAGTGTTTTTGTGGTCGGGTTGGTGTCGCAGAAGAAGAAGTTGAAGTTGTTGAAGAAGAATAAGAAAAAGAATTGGAGGGTATAGGTACAGGAGGAGGAGGAGGAGGGGAAAAAGAGTGGATTGCTTCCCAGGGGTTACTTGGTTGGTATTGGTATTGGTATGGGCGACGGAGGAGATTGGCTGGAGGAGACCTTGTTGCTGTTGTTGTTGTTGTTGAGGAAGAGGAGGTGGTGGAAGGATGGTGACGATGGTGATGACGATTGTGATGATAAGAGAGAAAGAATTGGGGGATGGCGAGGGAGATGTTTCGGTGGTGGAGGAGGGTTGGGATGCCGATTATGCTGGCGGCGAGGGGGGAATCGGTTGTTGATGAGGATGATGGTGACAGTGAGGAAGAAAAAGTAGGGTGTAGTGGATTTGATCTTTTGGGTTTTGGATGGGATTTGGGAGGGGGGTTGTTAGAGATATGATGGGATTTTGGGGGTGGGGATGTGAAGGGTGATGCGAGGACTTTGGATATTGGGGTCGTGATCATACAAGAATCGTGATCGGTTGAGGGATCGTTAACAGTGGTGGTGGTGGCGGTGCTGATACGGCTGTTGATGCTGAGGTTGAGGGTGATATTGCTGCTGTTTTGGTTCATTGAGGCTAAGAGGCGGTCGATGTCTGCTTGGATTTCGACGGCGTTCTGCTTCTCTTCCTCGATGGAACGGGATACCTTGGGGGTAGTCGCATTCGCCGTCTTGGCGGATGTGTTGTAGCAGTCATAGGTTGTACTGTTTAAAGACGCTGACGGCATATGAGAGCTTTCCTTGTTTCCACGGGTACTAACTCCCTGCTGCTGTTGGTGCTGCTGCTGGGACAGGTAGATCCTCCGGTTCGTCTCCTGACGTGCCCGATCCTGTGCGTCCACCATCAAGGTCGAATCGTATCTCTCCCACAGCCGTTGCAGGTACCGAACTTCCGCTTTGCACAGCGACAGCAACTGAGGCAGGATCGGTCGCTCGAGGAAAACTTCACGACTACCGCCGTATTTCGGCGTGATGAGCCCGAGTCCTTTCTCGCGTTCGTTCTGCCAGTGGAAGACTTCTTCTTGGGCCAGACCGGAGTCTGCCTGCACGCAGTCGGTGAGCGTACGGTTGACGGCCCAGCGGCGACCGGGGCGGGCAAAGTCCATGACTTGCAGGTCATGAATGCCATTCAGCTTGATGCCATACTGCGCGAACAGAGCCGTGGAGATTGGTCGCACGTCGAATGCGACTTTGGGAGCCCCTGGAGATTCCAATATGTCCTTCAGTGTCACGCCTGTTGCTTTGCCTTTGGTTCGGACGATAGTGAAGGCGGTCCTGTGGAGAACGTGGAGGTCAACGAAGTAGGTGAATGGATACAAGGATGCGTGGATCACGAGCATCGATAGCGCCCCGTTGTGAGATGGCAGGACTCCCTGGACGTCAATACACATGTCGGGTGGGAATGAAGATGGGAGATCAATAACGGAACAGAGAACTTCAAGCATGTCAAGCATGCCATCTTCATCATCGACGATGGTGTAGTTTGGCCTTAGTCTCAGGGTCATTTCGAAGTCAGTACGGCGACGAGAGGGAAATTCACCAAGGTGATTTGCATGAGGGGAGGATCTGATGGTTCATATATGAACTAAACACAACACCTTTCCACACAAGACAGGGTGTAGTAGCTCATGGTCGCTTGGGGGGTCATAAACTGCTCATATCTGATGTCAGCGATAGGAGTTTCCCAGATCTGCTCTATGTTGTACACAAGCAGGATCAACTATGGCCGAAGTCAAGAAATGAGATAGCTCTGGTTGCATATGGAACCAACAAGCTTTGGCCCCAGGAGAATCACGATATTTGCCACCCACCAGGAACATGGTTTTATGGTCCAAAAGCCCATGGCACCGTTTGGTTGACTAAAGCCGTGTAGGTTCAACAGTAGACCCTCTACTTCAAGTTTGTCGTAGGGCTTGTCCATGTCAAATCGTATCCGGGAGTAGCCGCATCGTCGACATAGCTATAGGAAGATGGTCGGCCGGATATTCTTTCTTGTTTAGAGGTAAAGCCAGCGAAATAGCAGAATCAATTGTTCTTCCTTAAAACATGTCTCACGCTTCTCAAAATGATATATCTCGATCAACCGGGCTGACGGTAGCTAGCTGGGGTGATCCTCCAGCACCCCATTTGATCAACAGGCGGTGAATATCTGATACTTTGGCTGACAGTCGTGAGAACACATTAGTTGCGCCTTGACCGGACATTGTAACATAATCCAGAAGACGGGTGTGGATGGGTGGTCATTGGCCCAATTTCCGAGGCGGCGTACAGTAATATGCATTGCATGCAGCCGACCTGCAGGACAAATCTGCCTGAATGTCAATGAGGGAATCATTAACAAAGTGTCGTCTGTCTGACTGGAGGTTTGCATTTTCTGAAACAAGAGGAGAAACGCCATTGAGAGACTCGATGGTTGGATTCGAGCTCTTGTTTGCTTCTGCTGATGTGTCCATCTGTCCATATCTCCAGTGTTCGAATACGTGAAGACATGTATCCGGATGTCATGATCCGATGATGAATTTACTGGCGTCGCTGTACAGATGAATATCGCTGGTCAAGATTCATCAGTTCAGACCTTCAAACCTCATGCGGGAACTTCATCTCTGCATCGATCGTATCCAGATAGGAATCCTTATGATTCCATCGCCAGCTTCCCTACTTTCTACGTGCTCTCGTCAAGTTGGAATTGATTTGATCGATGATTGCCTGTGTTCAGTCAGTATCTTTCTTGGTCCGCAGAAGATGGTTCATCCCTGTTCGATTCAACGCCAGTTTTCCGCTAGTCTTTCCGCCGTGCATAGCAGTACACACCACAAGATAAGTTACATGGTAATTAGTATGTTCATTATTTTTTGTGATATTTGCTTTTGTTGTTGACGCACATATTTCCCGACAGTCTGAATTACAATGTGCTTTGTTGGCAGGAAGATATCTTCCGGCAGAGGACTGTTTGGATTAGCTTCTCTCCGTACAAGTGTGGGTACCTATTTTAGTAATGGTTGATGAACAGTCATGTTGACGCTACAGTATTCTTCATAGTGATCATACGTCTCTATTGTTACATAGTTTACACCTCCTCCATTGACTTGGATGTCTAATATACAACATTCGGCCGGCATCTACTGCTTGGCGCCCACACGCCATCCGACCTTCATCTTGGTCTCACACTGCAAGTCGACCGAGTTGTGGACCAAGTCTTGATCCAGAGCCACCTCTCCCTTCGGATATAGCACGGCTACTGTGCTGCCGCCGTACAAGAACTTTCCTAGACACTGACCTCTCTTGATCGTCTTGCCCACTGCGGCTTCGGGGAGGTATTCAATTGAACCGACCAGCATGGCTCCAATGGCAACAATGACGACAGGAGCACCGGTCGGGTTCCGTCGAACCGTCATGACACTTCTTCTATTCTCACAAAATACGTCTAATGTTCCTTCCTCGTTGATAGCCTGTGGGTTGACCGTATAGTAAGCTCCTGGGATCTCCTTGACCTTCTCGACGGTGCCCGAGACTGGAGCATGCCAACGATGATAGTCCTGAGGTGCCAATCTAGCGATGACGATCGACCCTCCGTCAAATTGGCTGGCCAAATCCGCGTCGCCCATCAGCTTCTCGACCGAAAAGCCAAATCCTTTGATCCAGTATTTGGTTGCCAAATCCACTGTTGGGAAAGCGGTCAAGCGGCAGTCAGCCACACTCGACGTGACCAACTCATTCTCTGCTTCATCGGCAGGTCGAGCATCAGGTCTGATCTCCCTGGCAAAAAACTCATTGAAGTTGGGATACTTGTCTGGATCAGGTTCCACCATTTCTTTCATACTGTCCCACAGATTAAAACTGTCAATGAAAGGCTTGATGTGCTGTTTAGATTCCGGGACGTTATATTCCCGTCCCATCTTCACAGACTGATCCTTCAACAACTCCAGCGTCCGATTCCAGTGCAATAGCTTCTCCTGCTCAGACCCGTAGTACAACAGGTGCATCCCGAGTCGGACGTACATACTCATGGCCTCGAATTCTTTTTCTCCCGTCTTGCGATCGAGCACATAGTTGCCGAGGTGGTAGCGAGTCTCGAGTTTCTCGAGCTGCTTGGTCGCCAGTGAAGTAGGAAAGTGTTTCCGCAGCCATGCATGAGATTGTTCTTGGTGGGCCGGTGCCACAAGGTGCTGTTGTGGGTCGGCGTGATGGTTCTCGGTGGCAGAAGTGGTCAGCGATTTGAGAGCGGAGGACGTTGCGTCGAAGCCCGTGTCGGTGAGGTTCGAAGAGTCTTCCTGCGTCGGATCGAGTGACGCTGCCATTGTTACTTTGATATACGTGTATTCAAGTGAACTCTCTAGGTCTGTTGGTATGATGTGTTTGTATAGACACGCAACTTTCGAAGGATAATTTGAAGGCCGAATCCCCAGGATGCTTTTCAAACCCCACGTACTAGTTCTCTTGCAAGAAATATATCTAGCTAACTTCCTCCCTCGAGTTTCTATATGTTATGTAGAGACGTCGAAGAATATGTAGCGTATCGTAGCAGTAAGTATCCTTGAATCCAAGGAAACTAAGGTAGATAAAGCTTCCGGGAAGATATTGCCAAAAGGCTTGAATTGATCCAAATCCTGGTCTTACATATGATAGTTAAACATCATTCCCAATCCTTGTTTTGCTTGTATGGCCTGATGCTGCATTTTTCCTTGTTTTCGACTGTCGAATTGGTTTATTCGGGGGGAGTGGCTAGTTGATGTGTGACGTCATGGGGAAGTCTTTCAGGTGAGGTATGCTAACAATTACTGATAAGGAGATAATAATAGATCATATAGTAATAGGGCAAGAATGAGAAGAGTTTAAACATTGGCACAGTAGAAGAGAATAGGATGACTTGAGAGAGAGAGAAATGAGGACTTTGGGGTTTTTGCGAAGGGGAATGGATAGGTATAGTAGGAGTTTTCTGGTGATGTGCCCATGCTCTGTACAATAATATGTGATATGTCTGGGAGTTTGTAGTGGGAGAATATTGGATACAAGGCTGCAGTTCTGTAATTCTGAAAGGACAGTACGGCAAAGAGCACCTTCAGGTCAGTATCAAAACATCAACTTCCAGTGGGCCCAGTCCATACTTGGAAAGTTGGTTGGTGCCATGCACATGCCAACCACTAGCACTACCCCAGACTGTCTGGGTGATGGCCGTGACAGAAGCAGGCAGTGTGAGGATAACGGTCCCGTTGACTGCGGTGTAAGCCTCATTTACAATGCCAACCATGATGCTGCCGTTGTACTGCCAGGCTGACGCGTCGATGCTCGAAGCTGAGGTAGCATTCGAGACGGAGACAGGGATCGTTTGTAAGGGAAGAGAGTTCAACAAGAACGACGCAGCGGTGCCTCTTGTGATAGCAGTGGCGTATGCAGATGTTGCGTTGCCCAGCTCATCGCTGCTTGGGTAGATCCATGTCGATATCCCCATCGCATGATGGTTGATAGCGAGTTGTTGCATCACCACTTCCTCCACCCCCGTTGGATACCTCGGCCAGTAGGTGTCGTTTCCGAACCCTTGTGGAGCAGCCCATATGGGCTTATGCTGTCGATAATCCTCCTGATATGCGCGCAGGATATCTATCCGTGTAGGCACATCACTGACAGAGCCGATGCACCCATCACATCCACAGTCGCCTTGATCCCAGGTGCACGGGGTATCGTATTGAGTAGACCATGTAGCGTTGATGCCTATTGGATAAGCATCTTCGAGTATGATGTCTGCTCCAAGTGAATACGCCTCGTAATAGAAGTCAATGCAGTTCAAAACCAAGCTAACGGGATGGTACGGATTCAATGCCTTGATCTGGTTGTAGGCAATCTGCGTTGAATTCAGAGGGTAAGACCATCCATCAGGTTCATCAGCAGTATACCACATGAGAAGACAAGTACGATTCAGGTACTGCGAGACTTGAGAAGTAACAAGACTCGAGTTCATGTATGTACCCCGCATGTCGTAGACGAGATAAAGCCCGATTTCTTCCATCCGGTCCAGGAATGTATCGAAGGCAGGTTGTGCAAACGGTGATGTTAGGTTGCTATCGTCAGGGACAAAATGTATGAAGTTGTAGCCGGCATCAAGGTAAGCATTGGCATTGTCAGGGTTGCTTGTGATACCGGAGTTCGCATACCAACCGTAAGGAAAGAGTTGCGTCCATGCCGTCAGATCTGACGCTCTGGCAACGAGGAGCCCCTCGAACAGATTGTCGATTTTCGTGACACTGCCGGATGAGGGATCTGGAAGGTAGGAGAGATGTGTATGAGCCGTGAATACCTGTGTGGTCCCCGGCGCTGTCAAAGAAATAGTAATGTCATAAGGTGTGCTCCGGGGACTCAAAGAGGACAATGAAAAGAAAACCTCATTGGATGTCGAGTCGAGAGAGGCACCACCGGTAGCAAGTGTAACACTTCTATTACCAGAGACCGTGATGGTGAAGTTCAGCACAGCAGTGGTACTATTCAATCCATGGTAGGCGACGCCATGGTAATTCGAAAGCGGAACGTCTACAATGAACGACCCGGAACTCTCGGACTCCAAGTAAAGATTATATCGCGGTTGTATAGAAAGATCCAGTAACGGGGTGGATGAAAAGGTAGGGTTCGGAGTCTGACCTCCGGGGTCTTGTGGTGCAAGACTGTCTCTGCTGTTAGATCTCATGAAGCAATACCGCCGGCATCATCTCACTTAGGCTCGTATGGTTTTCCACACCAAGAATTCCCAAACGGCGTGAAGGCGTTGACGCAGTTGCTGGTCACAAGTCCGGCCAGGACGAACACATCAAGTCGAAATCGGCGCATTTTGATAACGAGCTACACATCTCCCTGAAGAACTTCACTGCCTCAAGTTACCTTACAGACCTTATGTATCCGAGAAGAGAGGGAACCTGGGCCAGATAAGCACAACAATAGCTCAAATACATGGGAAGGGTCCCCCAATACTACATAATATAGGAGGTATACACTGATTCATCGATTATCTGCTGAAGTCTAGGGTTCTTCCGGAGCTAGAGACCGTGGTTATTAGAGCTCATCCCCGTTATCATCGCCTAGGAGAAATTGCATGTCGATCAAAAGCAGACCTCTGACCTCGGTTGGCCTACATAACATCCGCGACTTCCTGTGACCATGAGAAGCAGGTAACGTTACCTGTGCTTCCATTAAATGCCTACCACACGAGCACGGAACGTCGGAGCATAATGTCAGATATGAGTTGTTTCCATATTATGCGATTCTTCGTTCTCTCGGAATCTATCTCACGTTGATCCCGGATGTTCTTACTGTAGTATTATCACGTAGTATATGATCAGTACATCCATTACATACTTCTACGTAGTACGCAACAGCCCCCCACCTTCAATGCAACGGTTCAAGTGTACGTAGTATAGACTGCCGGCTCTACGCTTGATGATCCGAGACTCTTGTGGGGTTACGTTCACATGTCACCTCATAGTAAAATCACACATGGATTACTTTGCACTGTTGCTCCATGATATTGGGAGAGGTTATTACATTGGTATTGGTATGCTAACTTAACGCTGATACTTTCACCGCCCATAATGCGCGTGGAAGAGAACAATCAAACAATGCCACCATAGCCATCATGGTACAGGCAAGCATCCCTCTTCTCTAAAAACATGAATCGTTTCGAGGATTCGGACTGGGATCCTTCACCTTCGGCACCAAGTCTCGCAGCCGCGAAGTCCAAAGCTCTTACCAAGAACGCCCCTTTGTCATTGACATGAGAGGCCCATTGAAGCCGACTTACCACCCGACATATATCGACTAAGCCTTGCCTCTTGGAATCCTTCTTGGTATCGTCCATGGTTCAGCGCAGACGACCTCACCCTCGCTATATCCCCAGAAGTATGCAACCATCCCAATGACGTAATATATCGCCGGGTTCGTGGCCTGATACAGCAACGCTGCTGCTAGGGCAAACAACGGATACACAACTAGCCTCGCCTCGATCGATCGATGTATCATTGTCCCAGCGATGGGCTTGAGTGGCCATTCGAATGCGACTGTGGCCAGGCCGAAGAGTAGATTCAATATCTGGAGAATGGGAAACGGTTTGACGGCTCCATCAAGGTTGTGGGTAAGAAAATCCCAGAATATCTTGGGCCAAAAGAACCCTTCTATTGCGGCGCCTACCTGATCTGATGAAACGGGAGATGTTAGTTGTCCGGTCTTCCGAAAAAAAGAGATCACGATGGCACGTACAAGCTCCCGCAGTAAGAATGATGAGTCGTGCCCAGTGGTTCTTGATCAGTTTACCCATGGTGCCTGTAAGATGTCTAATCTAAGTTGGAGGTAGACGGCGGTTGTCTTGTTGGTAGGAATAATGATGATGATGATGGTGGTGGTGATCCAATTAAGATGATATAATGAATGTCAAGGCCGGCCGGCGGCGAAGTTCGAATCGAAAGAGAGGCGAAGGTCGGTGAAAGGGAGCGTATTCAAGCTCGTCGTCGTGGTCAGTTATTCGCACAGCGAAACGGCTTGACCTCTTTCAAATCACCTTCCAAGCATGCGAGGATGCCAGGGTATATGAGAGCAGTCTGATAGACCTTCTTGACAATATTAACGGAGTAATGGTCGTGTATGTCAATGCAGTGAGTGTTATCCACCTAGTCGATCAATGCTGCTGTGTCGAGTGATCCTGAGACGACAGTTCCTGAGCGGAAATCGGGCGAAGCGAGCATGAAAACATGAAGTGTTACAGAATCCGATCTTGCCTCGGAGGGGGGACAATGGCGAGATGATAGGGCATTGACAGTCACTTCACCGCATTGCTACTCATCGTGTGTGACCATCAATGGTCTGCTGTGGCGTACAGCCACCCCTGTACACACCTACACATCTTTTCGACTTAGACTGCGATCTGGGCGGCACTGGGGAACAGACCATGCAGGGTCGAGGGCACATCGATTGGACGAATCACCTCTCAGGCACAGCATCAATGGCTGGGATTGGATGCGGTTGGGTGAAAGGATCAACACGGTTGTATGATGTCGACCGGGACAATGGAGGTAAGAAGATAGTGGAGGAGGGTGATGGAGGGCGATAGAGGGGTCTGGTTCGATGTGCACATCCAGGCAAAGCGAGGAACACGCCAATGATCAATCATAGGCGCCAAGGGTCAATCATAGGCGCCAAGGGTCAGGGATGCGACGAATGATGTTGGAGAGTAGGGTGTTCTGAGACCGATCTGAGGCGTCTTCGCCTGTAAGTCTTAACTAAATGGGGGTTAGAGAGCGGATACACGCCTACTACGGGTATGCAATCACTCACAGTCTCGCAGTATCACCTTTTGTGCACTTGCAGCGACAGGCACTATTCCAAGGTTTGATCATGACCCGGATTCCATGCAGCAGAAGACGCCAGCAATCGTCAACAATAGTGTCTTTCTTGACTTGGGCGCTTACATGACTGTTGCTATAGGATCACCAGAGCTCGCTACTGTGACTTTTGCTCCATGTTACGTCGTCCTCCGTCCGGGAAAACGAATGGCATTGCTTCCTTCGCTCTGTTAATCGAGACTATCGGCTACAGTCATTGATTCATAGGTGCCCAAGAGGAGAGTGACAGGTTGTGACGGTGAAAGAACACGGGCATGTCCAGCCAGCTAAACGGTGCATCTTGACCTTAAATTAGAACACTTTCGCTAAACAGTTGATGGTTAAGGTACGTAGTAGGTAAGATATTGCCCTGGGTGATGAGCAAGATGAATTGGATAATTGCACGTCTTCAACAATGTAGAGTGTAGAGTGTAAAGTGTAGATTATAGGATACCTACACGTACCTACCTTAGTTGACTAGGTGTTCACCTGATGTATTATCCCAGATATCTACTGAAAAGTCAAGGACAAATAATGTTCCGTATGTTGATAGTATTGCTATTAAGTCACTGCTAGATCAACTAAGGTAGTTGGGGTTCCTCTTGTCTGCTAAAATTGGGTACAAAGTTGACCAAGTCACATCCCATCAGCGGTTACATTCGCTCTACACCGCCCATACATGCATAGTCTCTCTCTGCATGGAGCCAATCATGCAAAGAAGATCAATCCAAGTCATGAGCTTTGATGTCTGGCAACCGGCGTCGACCCAGCATCCAGCCTCTATCACGGTGAATCATCCGTCTCTGTGTGATCACCCCCGCCTTCTCATCTGCTTCCAGTCGAATTGGCAATGGAGGAGACTCAACGCAATGTCATCGTCGTCTGCCTCTGTAAACCTTCTCACCATTTCTTCTTTTGCATAGATCAACACATATAATCTCCAGGTGCATTTTGCGTGAACTCATTGCAAAAGTCGCTGAAACACATCACCAGTTTGAACTTACTCCGTACATCAGAGGCCATTTCCTGATCTGGTCTAGCAAGTGACCCCTGGTCGCATATCAACCATACTGAAGCACTACTCGTATGAGATCTCTCAGACATCGTTGACAGAGCCTCAACGTCCCGACAATCTCGAAGTGTCATTTCAGCCGTCACTACGAACATCCTGCAACGCCCAGCCGTTTGACCTAGCAGTTACCGAGTCCACGGAATCAAGCCATTTTAGATCTTCCTCTTGGCTCCATCATCACAACCATAATGCTTCTTCGCCTATGATCGCTTCTGCCATTTGAAGCGTTCTCTGTTTCCTGTCGTACCCGGAACGTCAGACTACAAGCAGCGTGCTTGAGAAAACGCCTCTTTGGTGATCCCTACTGGATCTATCTGGCGATACCGATCAACCTCAGCGAAAATTATCGGTCCTCCCGCAAACGAGAGACGCTCTCCCAACCCATCTTATCACCAGCGGAGCCGTTGAGATCATCCTGTTCCACCGGCTGGACGCTTGTCCGTTGATAGTCCATTCTCATCCAAGTAGAAGTCCTTGCATCTTTCACCTTTTAATACCTGAACCTATCCCTCCGCCCACATTTAGTCTTGGTTCAGGTCTGCAGGACAACCTCTACAACATTGTGCTCGAGCCTTCTTTCCTCTTCGGTCGTTCACTTCTCTTGTACCTGGCGGCGCCAGTATACTTGGTCCAACGCGGACATTTCAACTAATATTTCCATCGCTGGTCGACGATCCTATTTCGAACCTGCTTCCAAATCACCAAATACGACTTATTCCTGACATATCTAATAATATTGTCATTTCTCGACACTTTACAAAATGGGGGCTTCTCTAAAATCCCATTTTGCTGGCTCGAAGATCATCTTCTATGTTCTCTTCTGGTCATTGCACTGGGGGTTGTTTGCGTTGGGATGGTATGTCTCGCTCTCAGTCTGTGTTGGGGGATGAAAGCTTACAGAATAACAGGATCAAGCAAGCTGATGACAAGAGGCTAGCGGCTCTCAATGGTCTCAAGTTCTCCGTCTGGATCTCTCGAGGTGCTGGACTTGTTCTGTCTGTCGACGGATTAATGATTCTGCTTCCTATGTGTAGGACCATATTACGGGTTGTCCGACCTAAAATCAAATGGTTACCGCTGGACGAAAGCCAGTGGTTCCATCGACAAGTCGCGTATGCTTTGCTCTTGTTCACGATAATACACACCTCAGGGCACTACGTCAATTTCTTCAACGTCGAGAAGACACAAGTCCGACCAGAGCTGGCCGTCCAGATCCACTATACGCAGGCTGGTGGCATCACAGGCCATATCATGCTTCTTTGCATGCTGCTCATGTACACCACAGCTCACTACAAAATCAGGCAGCAATCATTCGAGACATTTTGGTATACGCACCATCTGTTCATCCCATTCATGCTTGGCCTTTACACCCACGCAACAGGTTGTTTCGTGCGTGACTCGGTCGACCCATTCTCACCTTTGGCAGGAAAGCCATTCTGGAACCATTGCTTGGGTTATGAAGGATGGAGATGGGAACTTTGGGGAGGTGGCTTGTATCTTATTGAACGCCTCTACCGCGAAGTTCGTGCTCGACGTGAGACTGAGATCATCAAGGTTGTCAGACATCCATATGGTGAGACTGCTTGAACCTAACCAGACTACAAACACCCACTGACGGAATCTACTACAGATGCGATGGAAATTCAGTTCCGAAAACCCAGCATGAGATATAAGGCCGGTCAATGGTTGTTCCTGCAAGTCCCCTCTGTGTCAGCCCAACAGTGGCATCCATTCACGATCACATCGTGCCCATTCGATCCATATATCAGTGTGCATGTCCGCCAAGTGGGTGACTTCACTCGGTCTCTTGGTGACGCCTTAGGCTGCGGCCCGTCCCAAGCCAAAGCTTATGACGGTCTGGATCCCATGGGCATGTATGAAATCGCCTTACAAAATGGCCAGCAGATGCCGAAACTGCGCATCGACGGCCCTTACGGAGCTCCTGCTGAAGATGTGTTTGACAACGAAATCGCCGTTCTGATCGGTACTGGCATCGGTGTCACCCCGTGGGCGTCTATACTGAAGAACATCTGGCATTTACGTAGCGGGCCCAACCCACCCCAACGTCTCCGCCGTGTAGAGTTTATCTGGGTCTGCAAAGATACGACTTCCTTCGAATGGTTCCAAACCCTCCTCTCCTCCCTCGAAGCCCAATCTGCGTCCGCCGCCTCTTCAGTTGGTGGACCCGAATTCCTCCGCATCCACACCTACCTAACCCAAAAGCTCGACCAAGACACGGCCGCCAACATCTACCTCAACAGCGTCGGCGCTCAAGTCGATCCCTTGACCGAACTCAAGACACGCACCAACTTCGGGCGACCGGACTTCAAGCGTCTCTTCTCCGCCATGCGCGACGGTCTGACTGACCAGACCTACATGTCCGGTCTCTCAGGTTCAATTACCACCGATGTCGGTGTATACTTTTGCGGCCCCAGCGCCGCTGCTCGGGATATCAAGGTGGCAGCGAAATCCAGTTCTTCGAGAGACGTCAAGTTCAAATTCTGGAAGGAACATTTCTAGTCTACTTTTTTTTTAAAAAGAAAAAAAAAAACGTATAGCCCCTTGGTGTATATCCCTCTTTTGTGTACGTGTATCGACCCAATTCGAAATTTTTCTCCTAAAGATTCTTGCCCTATAAACCTCTCACTTTTCTTACCCTTGAGAGATTGAACAAACGACGTGTAACAAATTACAACAGAGACTCTACTACGGGGGGGAAAAGGCTAGTTTATTTGTCTTTCCCTTTGTGTCTGTCTTACGCTATGTAATTAGTGATAATTAGATGGGGGGAAACAAGGGAATGAACGAACGAACGAATGAATGAATCAAGAATATCCATTTAGTAGTTAGTTTCTTAATGTACATACGCAGATGGGGGGGCAGGAGAGATGATGTAAAGAAGTTAATTAACACAGTCCTTCTGCTTCTCCTCCACCTTCATCCTCCCTCTCTGGGTATCTCTTACGTACATATATACATACATATGTACCTACCTTCATAGTAGTAGTAGCCACCCCATCGATATCTCAACAACCAAAAAGGATTACATCTGGAGATTCTATTCATTAATGATTCCCTTGGACGTCATGAATATATATGTATATCTTTGTTGTGGCAGGCATGAGTCGTAGATCACCGAGGGTACGTAGTGCCACCAGTAGGTCCTACGGGTGTCAAGGGACTAGAGGTGGTACTATTGTAACCATAGCTTGAGGACGA